>JAJOOO010006632.1:0-75574 GCA_029582685.1 Solanum piurae | reverse complement strand
TTTTTTTTTAATCTGATTTTTTTAGAATTAAGAATTCTATATTTTAAAATTTTGATTTCGTTTTTTATTTTAATTAATCTAAAACCTGATTTCTTGAGAAAAAAAACGTTTTACTTAAGTTTTGAACTTGTTTTTGGTGTGTTTTTCTATATCTAAAATATTGTTTTGTTGGTGAAATAAGTATATTTAATTCTAAAATTTGTTGATATATATAGATAATATGAGATCATAAAATCTTTAATAAGGATTTCTTAAGTTTTAGCTTAAATATGATTAAAAAAATCACACTTGAATACGGAATATAAATTGAAGAGAGAGAAAAATATAGAACTTGTATTAATTATTGCAGTATACAAATTTCATACAATTCTTATTCACACATTTCTTACCTATTTCATTCAAAAAGTTATCAATTATTCATACCAGGATCATGCCACTAGAATATCAAAATAATTCCAACTTAGAAATATTAATTGTCATTTCTTTAATAAACAGTATACCAAATTCATTACATTATTATTCTCAAAATTCATTACAATATAATGCCAAAAAAAAAATCCAATCAAACCAAAAATCGTACCAAAACATTATCGATTGTCATACATGCTTGGTAGTATTAGTATACAAATTCCAAAGAAAAAATTATCTATTTTTTTAACCAAAAATATACCCCCAAAAAAAAATGCGTCAGACAAATAATGAACAAATTCAATGTTCATACCAAAATATAACATTATACATTTTTTAAAAGGCGCCATAATTCAAATTATTATACACAACAAAAAATCTGAAATCAGTATACAAATTTCATATAATTATTATGCACATTTTTCATACCTATTTCTTGCCAAAATTATACCTATTTCATGACATAAGTCGTCACTTTTTCACAGCAGAATCATGCCACTATAATACCAAAATAATACTATTTTTAACTATTAATTATCATTTATTAGACAAATAGAATACAAAATTCATTCAAATATAATTCTAAAATTGTACCAACATGGTATAACCAATATACCAAATTCAAATAAATTTTATGTAATTTTTTAATCAAAAAAATGAATGTTCAAACAAAATTCTATACCAATTTCAAACAAATTTTATGTAATTTCAAAAGTGAATATTCAAACCAAAAACGCCATAATTAAAACTATTATTCACAAACAAAATCTGATTATTATTTTTTCAGAATCACTGTTCATAATTTATTTGAACGTTTGGTTTGTATTACAATACAAATAAAAAATCGCAAAGAACACTAACCTGAAGGATCCCATCTACCACCATGTTTTATTAATACTAATAAGAAGCCGTCCAGAAAATAAAGATTATTGAATAAAAACAAATATGAATTAGATGAGAGTGACAAGATTTCTGGAAAAAAATCGAAGAAAGAGAAACGTGGAAGAAAATGGATGAAATCAATTTTTTTAATTAATTTTAACAAATTAGAGTGAAATAAGGAAACTAAATATTCTTAATTAGTTTGAATTTCCTTAATTTATGCTAATTAGTAATTATCTTTAATCAATTCAAATTTAATTAACACACTTATTTCCGTTTTTTTACCTTTTTTTTCAGAAACGAATTATTTTATTTTTTTATCTTTTTATTTTTTTCAAAACAAAATTTTATATATATTTTTTTTAAGAAACTGTTACAACCTGAATTTTTTTATTGTTACAACTTGAAAGTTTAATTATACTGCTATAACTTGAAAATATTAGTCTAATATATGTCATATATGAAATTTTCACAATAAAATAATATATACCATTAAGATACTTGTAACTAAAACATAAAATCATAAACATGATAAATAATAACAATTGATCACCCCAATAAACATAATAAGTGTAAATTATATATTATATTAGACTATATAGTATTTAAATTAATTAAAAAAATTATATTAGATCGTCTTGTCTGCCTGAAAGCTACCCAAGTCGTAATCACTCTATAACAGGTACCAATCGAGTTCAACCAGCAAATCCATTTATTTTAATTTGGAATTTAAATAACCATCTTATCATATTGCTTTAGTTTTGAAACTACCTCAAAAAACTGTGGGAGAGTTCAACGTTGAATGAAAAAAAAAATGAGTGGTTTTCTTATATGATTTTTAATAAATTAATTTTTGATTTTGACTTAGATTCAAAAATTATTTTTTTATATGGTTTTTGGATATAGTTCATTCCAATATTATTTATCGATATTGAGTGCCCATGTTAAATTATCCACACTTTATATAATGGAATGAAGTATGGTGTTGTTGAATAATCTTATATCAGATGATAAGGATGAGATATGATTTCCTTATACAGTCTTTGACAATCCTCTCCTTATTAAGTTGGCTCTGCAATTTAGTTAGGCCCGAGATTCATTTCTTTAATACACATTTTGTTTGGTTCTTCATTAAGTGTATGATATACGAATTGAAGTCCGATTAATCTAGATTTGTATTATATAGGGCTCAGTCGAAGAAAGCACTCTCTGCTAAGAGAAAAACGAACGCATTCACTATGCCACATCCTTAGATGGTTCTAGTCTACCATATGAAGCAATATTAATTGGTCGAGGGTTAACATGTAAATTTAGTTTACAAATACAGTGAATGTAATGGATGATATTGAGAAACACAATTACTGGTCCCTTAAGCAACGTGGTAACTAATATTGGAGATAGTGATTATAAATATAAATCTAATCCAATAAACAAGTAAGAAATGTGTAGCTTTCATAGAATCGTGCCTACCACTTAGATATATGCGTAAGCAAGATTTTCTTTTGATAATTTAGCTCCATTTTTGTCAATAATAAGTCTTACTCATTAATTAACCTTTCCTTTTCTCTCCAATGACTATTTGCGCCGTTAATTAATTGGAGCCATGTGAATGAGGGAAAATTAAATTCAAATTAAATTACTTCTCTTCTTTGTCCATTCCTCCACATTTCTACTGCCAAGTGCCAATTGGGCGTGTTTGAGTTGAAAGTTGGTCCATTTTGTTTCAAATAATGTGATGTATCTTTTTAAAATGACAATATTTCTTAATGTGATAATTTATATATAGTTATACAAATTCTCATGATTTATCTTAAGTTATAAAATTTAAAATTCTTGTCTTTTTTTTTCTTAATAAATTTATATTCAATCAAAGTGCATCCAAAAAATTGATACGAAAAGAATAATTAATTTGATGTGACAGGTTGAGACCGATTCATAGTGATCATTTATCAAAGAATAACTTTGGTTATCAAATGATTAAACAACCGGGAGCAATTTACTTACGATACTTAGTTGACATTCATAAAAAGTAGACATATAGTATATTTGGCAATCTATCAAAATATTTGTTAGCCAACTCTACATTCCAATTTCGATTTTTTTCGTTCGTTCCTACTATATATATAGAGAGAGAAATTAACTATACTATATAATTGTCCATCAATTGTTTGTATGGAAAAACAATATTAATTGTTTAGTATTTAGATTGTAATGTAACATCTTAATATTCGGATGATATATTTATTATATTCAAATTTTTATATCTTAATTATATCTTAATATTAAAATATACATTGAAACGTTTTAATTTTAACGAAAACATATATGAAATAAGATTCTGCCACTTCTCTTTTGTATGAATATCGATCAATATCAACTACTCTTTCCGTTTCACAAAGAATGGTTTAGTTTGACTTGGCACAGAGTTTAAGAAAATAAAGTAGACTTTTGAATCTTGTGGTCTTAAATTAAAGTTATGTCAAATGTACAAAATTACCCTTTAATCTTGTGACCTTAAACATGCCACGTGAAAAGCTGAAATTAAAATGTTACCAAAAAAAAGAAAGAGGTCATTCTTTTTTAAATTAACTAAAAAGAAAAAGAGATCATTCTTTTTTAAACGGAGAGAGTAATTGATTTTCAGATAAGTTTAGTTAGTTGGTTCGTACTAGAAAGAATAACTAAGAGTCAGACCAATTGATGAGAATGAGGCACATGTCAGGCCAGTAGAGGGTTGATGAGACAACATATATTTATTTTATATTATTAGATACTTTAGTCATTTAATTGAGGACATAATAGATAAAAAAAAAAAAAAAAAATTTATTAAAATGGACAAGTAATTAGAGATAACAATAAAAAAAATGAACAAGTAGTTAGAGAAAAATGGACAAGTAGTTAGAGACGGAGGGAGTATTAGATAGAGATAGAGTTTCCTTTAATTTGTTCATAATCGGACACTCACCATTAATTGGTCCTTTTTTTCTTGGTTTTTATCAATTGGTCCATCTGCTTTTGATTTGGCTCTTCAAATCCACCAAAGAAGATATATATATATATATATATATATATATATATAATACTTTATATTCTTAATGACTTGTCTACTTTTAAATTGGCACACCTATTAAAAAAATAGTTATTGATATAATAAATTTATCATTTTACCTCTATTAATTATGAAGTAGATGCATTATAAACTTACGATTTTTAAAAATTTCTACATTTTTCAAAGTAATTAATTGGAGATATAATAGGTAAAAAAACTACTCTTTCTTGATTTGTCAAAATGTGACAAATGGATAAGTAATTAATAATAAATAAAAAAGAAAAAGTGAACAAATAATTTGGAGTAGGGGAGTATAATATATATATATTTGGCACGGCTGATTTTGATACGAACTGATATGACTTTACTTTTTTGGATATTTTCATAATTAGAGAGAACTAACAAAAATGTTGCGGAGTTGTGGTTACTTCAATATTTTTACATCCAAAATGTCCACTAAAATTAATCCACTTTAAAAAATCCTAAACCACTCTCCGATTTCAACAAATGACTAACAAAAAGCTAGAGATGTTATGCACGAAAACCAGCAGCCGCACCGAAACTAAAGAATGGTTCAGAGTTCTTTTCACTTCTCACAACTACTAATATTTGCCCCAACGCTGCTCCCCACGCGTTCAGCCCAGCTTTGTTTCGTTCCAATTTATCTGGTACGTTTTAATTTGATAATTCATATAATAAAATTTAAATTTAATCTAAAATTAACTTAAGATAATTACATAACTATAAATTATTTTATTAAAAATTAAATATTAATTAAAATTAAATTATTTATATTATAAATATAAAAAGAAATAAATATTATTTTTTTGAAAAGACTAAAAAGGAAAGTGTAACTTGAGATTGAGGGAGTATATAATAATATTATGTTTATACCATATTCAATTTGAGAAAATGATTCTTCATTAGATATTTTAAAAATAAAATATCATAAATGTCCTTCTCCATGGCTGTTCCTTCAAATATAATGCTAAAATCGGGAAAAAATGAATTTGTTTAGGTTTACCGATTGTAAAACCAGACATATGTTTTATTATTATACCTCAATTTGTGAATATCATGTTTAATCTAATTAATAAACTCAATAATATTTTGTTTAAAGAAAGTAAGAAGTACATCCACTCAATAGTATTATTATTGTTTAATTCTCATAATATTGTAATCTTCATATTATAGTTCCAGTAGATTACTTATTTGTGAACCAAACAGCCAACTCTATCACCAACATGTAGTTGCCATGACGCTATCGATGACGAAGTTAGGAATTATGTTAAAGATATTCAAAACTCTTAGCATATATTTTAAAAGATATTTTTAATCTAACTACATAGTATTATTTTATATACACAATATACCGGGAATTGATTTACTTGACAATGGAAGTAAACAACATGTAACAATGAGTTAGCGTACTGATAGATTATACATATTTATGTGTTTACATGGGCAAAGCTAGCATGTGATGTATGCTTTCGATAAAATATTCAATAATTTTAGTCAAAAAAATTATATTTATTGAGAAATTCATTAAATATATACCTACAAATTCAAAATTAACAAACTTTAAATTATGAATTAGATTAGGTGAATTGCTATTTAGGTTAATTATTCTATATAAATATAATCTAGTTACTTATTACCTCCGCCCACTTTTAACTTTGAATATCTATTTTTTTTTGTTTAAAATATCAAAATAATGCAATTTAATTTAACTTTAAAATTAGTCAAATTGACTTTCGAAAAATGCAACATAGCAATTAAAAATGGACAGATGGAGTAATAATTAATCTAATTAGAATGCAAATTAGTAAATTCATCAAACTCGCTTGATTTTTTAAGGTACCAATCACATGGAGTTGAAGTACAACTCCTCCAATAAAAATACTTCATCTTTATTGTGCGTTATGTTATGAATGCATATATTAGTCATCAAATTAAAGATGAAGGTATTTTCTAGGACCACATGATGTTACCTCGTTACATTATTATTTTTTCGATAATAATATAATTGTACGTACCTCGCTATCGATCATGGAATTTTGTACTATATTGTTTGACAATTTTCTCATCCATACACCAACTACCACATTTCAATACTCTTCTAACACATATTTTTCACATTGGATTCCATTGTTGGGTTCCTTTCCCAGACTCTTCTACTACTAAAAATCATGAAGAAATGCCCAAACCATCACTTTTTGATAGGCCAATCAAATTTTAATCAACGTTTTAAAATTAATTAATTATCTTTGATACTTTTAAATGCGAAAAATGTCATTTGAACGATTATATTTTTAGATTAAAATATGAAACATTTAAAACATCAGCTAGCGCAATTTGAAATACAAAGACTAAAAAATGTTATTGAAGTATGAAATATGTTGCACAAACTCGAGGCAGAGCCGTCTTAATCACTAGGCCATTAAAGTCATCGCTTGGGGCCCCATATTTTTTGGAGCCCCCAATTTTAAAAAAAATACTTATACATATTACTTAAAATTATATGTATTTTCAAATTAACAAAAAACATGTAAGAAGTATAAAAAAAAAAAAAAAAACAATAATTTTCCCCACTTTTCTAAGGGAATGAAACATTTTTTGAAAATAATTTTCTTAAGTGGAAAATTGTGTTTCTTGTCCGTTTGGCCATAGATTTTCCAAGTAATATTGGGGGGAAATTTGGCAAATAGTGTTTGTCCATACAATTTGTTTGGCAAATATCCCAAATTCCCAAATACTAGTTTCTTCTAGTATTTGGGTCAAATCTCAGTATTTGAGATCTTTTAAAAATTAAAATTTTACACCAAACTTTTATCTTTTACAAAAACACCCTCTATAGTAGTTGTTTACGTTGTATTACATTATTTTTTCGTGAACACCAAAGTAGTGATGAAATATTCAGTGAATATGAAATTTATGATATGGTTGTTGATGAAAATGATGAACAATTGCCCCAGGGTAACAAAGTCATGTGATTTGTCTAGATGTATGGAATGATACTTGTTGCACTCACTCCAAACTATCACATTGTTACAGTGTCATGGACACTACTTGTTATTTGTTGCAACGAAGATCCATTGACTTGTAATACAAACTTATGGTTAGTTTTGATAATTTTTAAAACTTATGGATATACATCACATTTTTTCTAAAAAGTCAAATATGTTTCCCAAATAGTATGGCCAAACACATGGTGAAATTTCACCCAAATTTTCACACAAATAATATTTGCCAAAAATATTTGGAAATCTATGACCAAACGCTAGCTTATTTATCTCCTAAAAGTTTGACCTTATATTATTATTTACCTTATACTCATCTTTTTTATTCTCTATTTTATTATTTTTATTCTCATTATTGAACTCTCTCCTAAAAAATGATTTATTGTTGCTTACAAGTTATAAAAGAACAAAATTTGCTTTTGAGTGTCTTCTTTAAAATTTTAAGAAGTGCAACAAGCAATCATTATATTGAAGGAACACAACACTATTTCAATATTGTTATATCAACTTATCAAATTCGTGAGCCAAGTTTAATTATTCTAACTTTATTTTATAATTTTTCTTGAAATTTTGTTATTGTTGATATTCTTAGTTAGTAAGTATATGTATTCTCGTTTTAGTTATTATTAAGAGAAATAATACAAGTAGAAGATAATGATTTAATGGAAATACTCAATTTGTTTCTTTTCCTAATGCATATATTGCTTATAGAATAATGTTAACAATTCCTGTAACTATTGCCTCGGCCGAAAGAAGTTTTTCGAAACTAAAATTGATAAAATTTTATCTAAGATCAACAATGTGAGATTGAATGCATTAACTATATTATCAATTGAAAAGGAATTACTAAAACAAATCGATTAGAAAACAGTAATTAATGACTTCACATCTAAAAAGGCTAGAAAAATATATTTTAAATAAATATTTACATGATTATTATTATTTTGAAAAAAAAGAATTAAAAAATAATATTAGGGCCCCTCTTTAAGGTTTGGCTTTAGGCCCCCAATCTTGTTGAGTCGGCCCTGACTCGAGGTTAAGGCTTGGGACTTCCATGTTGAAGGTTTCAGGTACGAAATTCCTTGCCAACGAAAGTAAGGTGTTTGTCTTCTGGGTCTAGCTCGTCGCACCAGGCTTACCTAATGCGGTTACCTCTCTTATGTAGTTTGTGAGTTATTTTCTAGGAGCGGAATCTTACCCTATTTATTTTTTAGAATACAAAAAAATGTTTTCCTTTGTATCAAACACTTTTTCTAGAATACAAAAAAATATTTTTCTCTGTATCTATTATGCTCCTCATAAATTGCAGAAAACCAGTGAAAATCACTTTTAGCCGATCAAGCAACGTAAGTCTATGTGTATGGTCTTCTTTTTAGTGATTATCACAAATGGTAGATAATGGAATTATCCAACTATTTGAAAGTTACCAACATAAAGTAGGTAGATAAAATTCGGCGCTTAGAGGCACAATTAGGTAGGGTTCATGAATTTGAACGAATTCAATAATTTTTCATAGATTTTGTATTTGTATTAGTAAATTAAATGAATCTATATGTATATTAACTTGTGAACTTAGTAATAAAACTAATTAATGGTTCAGTGATAAGAATTGAGCAATCATGTAAATCATGAAGTGAAAAAAGAAGAAGGAATAATATAAATCATGAACTGTACTGGTTCTTCTTCTTTAGACGAGTTTCAACTTTTATGAGCTGTTAAAGAAGAATATAATCCATGATTATTGATGGCATTCCTTTGTAACCTGTGCACTGCAAATATTTTTAAAAATATTATTAATTAGTACTATTAGCATCAAATCATTTTTTCCTCTGAAAAACAAACACCATTATTATTTCTTTAAAAAGGATATATTAGTTGTTAATTGGTCCAATCAACTCATTCGTGTATGGTTCATAACATAATAGGATCCTCTTATTCTGTAATTCTTTTTACAAATTGCACAAAAAAGTAAGTATTACCTCTATTTTAATTTGATCGTCTTATTTTTAATTTTAATTAATTTAGTTTATTATGACAACATTTCATATAAAATGTTTGATTATGACTACAATGATACTTCTGTACCTTAAATGTTTGAGTATGACTTCAAACCATACTTCTATACAATAAATTTTTACATTTATGTTTTAAAATGTAAAAATGTTGCTAAATCATATATACTCCTATTATTTTTTTAAAATACTTGAACTCTAGCTCTAATTACAGTAATATATAATCCTTACATATTTAATTTGTTTTTTATGACAATACATATCTTCAAAATAAAATAAATTAAATATATATGAATGATTGTAGATATTTGGATGTAGATTAACTGCATGTAGTCATGGGAACATGTCACAACCTGATCATGCCATATTGCCATTTGACTGATGACGAAGATATATTTATCAATCTATAATTCTATATATCTTCCTACCAACCAACACGTAATTTTTTTAAGTAATATTTTGACAATTCTGGAAAACGGATACTATTATTAATTTATTTACATGATTTTGGTAAATGTCATTGTCCCCAAATCTGTGCATATATAGATCTTTCTCTTTTTTTCTTTCTATATATATATATATGAAGTAAGTATAAAGTATTAAAAAAGAACTATTGATAATCGGGATATTTTTGTGTATATTTTAATTAATTACCAACCACAATATCTACCTAGTAATTAGTGTTATTAATTAATTTATTCATTTCATTTTAAGTAATGGCCGGTTAATTACTAGTATTTACTAATGAGTTAATACGATACATAATAAATTAAAGCAAGAGATTTATTTAGTACATCAACAATGAAAAAAGAGGCATGAGCCACAAGTTCAACTTATCAAAAAAACTCTCGTAATAAAACATCTCATAGAAGTTCAACTTATCAAATAAAATTCTCGTAATAAAACATCTCATAGAAGTTCAACTTATCAAATAAAACTCTCGTAATAAAACATCTCATAGTTCAACTTATCAAACAAAACTCTCGTAATAAAACATCTCATAGAAGTTCAACTTATCAAATAAAACTCTCGCAATAAACATCTCATAGGCTAGCAAGACGTACAAATATGAAAATTTTGAACAAAATCTTTAGTTTATATATATTTATTTATTGAGTAAATAAATGTAAAAGTTCAAGTAGATAGTATAGGAAATGTCTGCAATTTATGTTTACCTTATTGAAAATAAAAGAAATGAATATATAGTATGGTATAATGGTAAGTTACTTCATTTATATTTGAGTAAGATTAATCTTGACTAGAACTGAACACTGTCTATTTGTTCCTTGTGTTGTCAATTCAATATATACACTGCGCCCAGTAAGGCAGTAAACAAATATTCTGTCTCATTCTAAATAATGTTTATAAAAATCCAATAATCAAATTTTTACTTCAGTATAAATCAGAGTGTCCAAAGGGGTCATTTTTTAAACTTGTTAGTGAAATTAGGAAATAATACCAGAATAAATTGTGGATTTAATTTATTTTATGTATGACAGTACAGTTCTGATTTAGTAATTAGTAACTCTGGAATTATTTTTTATACCATAAACGTGATATTATTCCTATACGTACTACACTATAGGGTAAATAGTAATTGTTTTGGAATTATTATTCTTGGGATAAAATAAAACAATAACAAGTTTGTCCTTCTTCAAATACATATTTTGTATTAGTACATGTAAATTAGATTAAAAGTTTGTCTATACTTGATATTTATATAATATCATGTTTATTCATTTTAGTTCAATGAATCAAACATTTATCAAATAAAAATGTATTCATTAGCCAATTAATCTCATACTGTAATCTAGTCATTCTAATACTAGAATAACTTGTTCACCCATTAAGTATAAATGTACCCCAAGTGTAAGAAACTTTTACATTAATTATCAAACTACTTGTATTTATTGTATATGTCGCTAATAATTTATTTTGTTTTAAAACTTACAGATTTAGTTTTAAAATTTTCACCTATAAATATTATTTAGTAAAATTGATAATATAGTTCATTATTTACACCAATAATGTATGCGATTTAATAACATAATGCATTTTCCTAACAATGGTCCATGACCAATATTGATTATGGCGAGATGACAGAGATCATTCATCCAAACGTCGAATAATAAGGCATGTTAGGATTGTTGTCTTCAAAAATAAATTATGTAATGTTTACAAATTTAATTACATCTCAATATAAAAATTGGATGAAAATAATAATTTCTTAATTTAAAAAAGATTGACATACTTTCCTTTTTAATCTGTTCTAAAACAATGATCTCTCTCGTTTTTTTTGGCAATAAATCATTTTCAATTTTCCTTATGATATATTTAAGGCCACAATATTAAAAGATAATTTGATGAATTTTATATAACTTTAATTTAAAATATTAAAATTAAATTATTATTTTTATTGTGTTAAATTTCATATTAAATCAAACTACGGTCATTCTTTTAATACGGAGAGGAGTAAATAAATTAATAATGAGTAAAAAATGAAAAACAATGGTCCATGCTCCTGTCGAAATATCAGTCCATTGAACCCACCATTTTTGCTGGTAGAATCTGCCGTCCACGTGGTGCAATCGTTATAGAGAGTCTAACGGGATTCTGTAACCATTGGACCACGTGTTCTTCTTCTCGAACATACTCCACTATACACCTCCCACAAGACTACCCTAATAGGCCTACGTGGCCCTCTTTTGATACCATACTAAACACTCCCTGCATTCTCATTGGCTAGTACAAACCGGGCCCCACCCTACACCCCTCAACCCGATTCTGTCACATGGGGCTCACCTCAACATAGCGCCACGTTATAACATTAGCCAATCAGCTCTCTGCGCTGTTTCACCTCTCTTCTCCCACGTGTTAATCAACACCCTCACACGCGTCCTCCCTTCTCTCTTCCCACTTATAAATTCACCTCCCCTCATTTTACTCCTCTCTTCATTCCTATCAATATCAAAAGTTCATTACTCTTATAATAGAAAAAAAAATAGAAATAGAAAATCTCATTTTGCCTAAAACACTCCATAAATGGATGGGAGAGGAGGGTGCTGTATTGCTAGGTACTCTGGAGGTGCGTACGATATGTCAAAAGTGGATAGAATAATGCTTAAATTCAGACCTATCGCACCTAAACCAGCAGCAGCCGGTAGTTCAGTTTCCAGCACTACTACTCCACCACAAAAGTCTGAGGTTCCGGTTCGTACTGGACGGTGGAAGCGAAGGTATGTTAAGGAGAATAATAAAAATAGTAATAATAGCAAGAGATCTAATAGCGGGAGTAGTCCTAGTGGTAGGAAAAGGAAAGCTCTGTCGCCTGAAGAAAATGAATCCAGTGGGAAAACGGTGTCCGGTGGAGAAACGGTAGTAACTCTTCCTTTATTGTCGGAGAGCCCTGAAAGGAAGGATCGTTCCGCTGACGTGGTGAAAAAAACTGAAAAAAATGCTCCGATCTGGTTGAGTTTTGATGGTAACCAAGGGAATAATAATGGTCAGTTGCAGGGGTACGGAGGAGGAGGAGTGATGTTTCCTCAGCAAGTACGAGTAGTGGGGTCATGGGTAAAGGTAGAAAGCGTGACAGACGCGTGGGTGGAAGGGTATGGGCTAGGGCGTACGGATGAGGAGAAACTGATAAATCTGGAGCGGGACAGCTGTCCAGGTTTCGTATCAGACGGTTTAAACAGAGTTAGGTGGGCCAACAAAGCGTATAAGGCGATGGTGGGTGAAGGGGCAGCAGGGGAAGTGGTTGTTTGGCTCGTGATGAAAGATGATGTACGGCTACCGGAGAGCAAATCCACGGCGGCGTTCACTTGCCGGGTTCGGGTTGTCAGATGCGGGAAGGAGAAAAACTCGTTGATTCTGCCTTGCGATGTGTGGAGAATGGACGGCGGAGGATTTGCATGGAGGTTGGATACAGAAGCAGCTCTTTCCTTGGGGCGATAGGTAATATCAACTCCACCTGAAGGGTAAAGAAGTAAATCTATATGCTGAACCACTAATAATACTTGCCACCTTGCGCTTGTCTACGTATAGAGAACATGCACACTTGCATGTGCTTTTATCAGAAGAAAAATTGTGAATATCTTTAAGAGTTTTGAACTGTTCTTTCTTATTTAGATGAGTTTTTATTTTATTTTTCTTGGTTTCTTCAAGGTGGGGTTTGGGTGGTGGCAGATTTACTTATGCCTAGTTGTGTGGTTTATGGAGATCGATGTTTGTTACTTGTTGAAATATATACAGTTACTACTAGTAGTCGTAGTTGAACCATGAAAACAGTTCATGATCTTGTAATCTGACTTTGGGTTTGTGTTCCTGTTTCTAAATTAACGTCTCACATATTTTGTTCAACTATTTCACACAATCAATTTATCATTCTCCTTTTTTTCATCAAATTGTTTGTTTGTTTGTTTGAGTATTATTATACGTTTATATGGTTTGGGCAATCCACTTTTATCATCTTCGCATCAAGTTAATTTATTAAAATTAGTAAACATTTGTATGAAGATAGACAAAGAACAGAAGGAAATAAGTAGTAGTACCAGTATATAATTAATTTGATAATGAAGATAACTTGGAGGAGAATATGAATTAGGGGAACGTATGGCAATAATCCGGTGGTAATGAAATTTAATCCAGTTTAAAGTTGAGTGGAATCTAAGGTTATATTCTTGAGTTAAATAATCTGTATTTACGAACTGTAATTTGGAAGAATTTTAAACTAATTATTATACATCTCAAGTCTAATTGTGTGTATTATTAAGAGAAGATAGATGGCATACATGCACCTCATGAGCTTCGAAAATGGAAGTATATTGGAGTATATATGCATCTTTTCACCTGTTTTTTCTTTTGCAACTAAAATTCCCCAGGATGACCGTGGTCTGAAATTTTGTGAAAATATACACATGTACTCTCCGAATATTGTTCTTAAATTAAAGAAGATAGGTGGAATGTATAAAAATATTTATTATTTCGGTAGTTTTAAATTATATCATAAGTTGAAATTAAAAAGGAAGGAGGTATGTTGGGTTTTATACTCTTTTGTTTTTGTAGGGGTGTGCTTCGGTTCGGTTTTATGAATTATCGATTCGATTTATTGGTTTTTGGTTTTTAAATACGCTAAATCAATAAGATAATTTTTAGTCTCTTTTGGTCCTTAACGGTTCGGTTTTCGATTTAATTAACAAGAATATGTTTATAAAATAAATATGACTTCTCTAATAATTTGACACGACAAGACAATAATGTAATTTTATAAAAGCTCATAAAATAAAAATAATAATAACAAACCTGAAAAGAACTATACATGTGTAACACAAAGAAAAATAAAGAGGAATATGATTCTTACTTTAGGTTTTGACGATTTGTATAATGTAAAGTTGTGAACTCAAAGTCACAACGAAGTATGAATTGATGGCTAAATGACAGAGATATAACTATTAAGATATTAAGATTAATATTTATTAATATGTATGTATATGTAAAATTATTAAATTACTATAGTCTTAACTCTTAATGGGTTATCGATTTATCCAATAACCCAATATTGAAAATCAATATCGAATTGATAACCCGATAATCTTTTTTTATAAAATCATTAAGAAATCTTTAATCCAATAACCCAATAGCAATAAATCAATAATAATTTTTTCGGTTCAGTTTATCGATCGATTCGGTTTTTGCACACTCCTACTCTTTTGTGAATGAAATATGTTGCGCGGTATTTCTTCAAACTATATAACTATGTAGGGGTGTACAAAATCGAATCGAAAATCAAATTAAATTGCAAATCGAGTAAATCGGAAAAAAAAAACCCCACTAGTGGTTTCGTTTGACTTGGTTTGGTATTGGAAAAAAAAACTCGATTATATTTGGGTTGATTTGGTTTTAACTAAAAAATATCAACCCGAGACTAAACCAACCCGACATTATGTATGTAATTTTAAAATTTTATTTTATACATAAAAATATTTACTTTGATATAATTTTGAAATATTTCTTTTACTATTTCATAGTTTTTATCTTTTAATATATTATTTCAAGTTTAAAACTTAAAATTCGGAATGATCTAATAAATATTATAATTCATAGATGTTGATAATTATAATAAAACTTAAATCAAAATCAAATTAATACTAATGCAAAAAGAAAATCAATTCAACATTGGTTTAGACAATTAAAATACATAATCTGATTTTAATTTTCCTTAAATATTTAGTAATGTAACTAATACTTATTAAACTTATTTTAGCACAATTTAGTACTTTTAAATTATAATAATTTTCATTATGACTTTGCAATATTTATTTTATATGATGATTTCATTATTATTTTTTATTGAATATTTTAGTGTCATCAGTACTCATCTCATATTTTGTATTATTTTCTTAAGAAACACCTTAGATAATTGTATTTTGGTTGGACTAAAGAAATATTTGTAGCACAAGTTAATTATATGTTTGTATGCAAACTTTACCAAAAAATTCCAAAAATATGAAGAAAAAAAATCCGAGGTTTATTAGTTTGGTTTGATTTATAAATTTTAAAATTCGACACAATGGTTTGATTTGATATTTGAAAAACCTGAACCATCCCGAGGTTGAAAAACCCGAAAAAATCTGAATTTTAGTAGTTTGGTTTGGCTTATAAATTAAAAAAAATTACACAAATGGCTTGGTTTGATATTTGAAAAATCCGAATCAACCCGGTCATGTACACCCCTATAACTATGTATTATTCCTTATTGAAATGTGACTCATCCAATCACGTATCATCGGATTAATTTGCTTAGTTGTGGTGTGGTGAAATTGTTGCATTCTTAACCAGAGGTCTCCAATTCGAGTCATGGATATGGCCGCTCGCCTCTAAATAGATTCTGCAATGTGCGATCTAAATTTAGCCATAACAAGAGGTCTTCAATTTGAGTAATGGATATGGTCGCTCACCTCTAATTAAATAGATTCTGCAATGTGCGATCTAAACTTAGTCTAAGCTTTAATGTAGATTAAAAGCATTGGGTGAAAATCTAAATTTAATCTAGTCTTCAATATAATATAGACTACGAATAGGGCGGGAAAAAAACTTGTTGCTAGATCATATATACTATGTTTTAGATTCAAATTACAAGTTTGTTGTTATATGTTTTAATCGAGTCTAGACTACGAATGGGGTGAAAAAGGAAACTTCTTCCTGGATCATATACTAGCTAGAGGTTGGATATGCATGTTTTAAATTCAAATTAAGGAAGAAACAAGTTTGTTGTTATATGTTTTCAAAAAGATGAGGTAAAGAGATAAACGTTGCTCAGTCCCAAAGTCAAAAAATCATGCTGGTAGATTGTTCAAAAATTGTTAGTATAAAAAGATGAAGCATCTTCTTTTCATCCTATACTCTTCCACATACGTCAACCTGTAAAAAAAAGGATGCTGGAGTTGGTTAGGGTTGATGAGTATGATCATAACGTGTAGGATGAGAGAGCATTACATTAATTAAGATTTTAGCTGGCGACCGCCTGAGGAAGAATTCATTTCACATTCCCCAAAAGTGGGTATGACACTTTTTCCACTGAGCTGCTATGGCCCAATGGCATGTTGATAAAATCTGTCACGGATCTGCTCTTGAAAATACTTTTATCTGCTTGACTTATAATTTATCCTAAGAAAAATTGAAAGACGTAACAGTAGCGAATTCCAAAGTAGTATGTAACTCCTTCATTTGCAAGTGTGTCGTTCACTGGGCACTACATTTGCATGCATGCATGTATCTCTCTACATTGGCACAATATTATGTAATGCCCACTCGATAATCGATGGAGCCCTTAAAAGAGGGACAGCGCTGCTGACTTGTATAGCCTATATGAGATTTGTTGGCGTCCGGAGTCCAAATGGCAAAAAAAATTGCCAAAAAATCTAAAAGGGCACATCATATTTTGGACTGGACGTAGAAATCATCAAAATGAGGCACGAACTGTAATCGGTGTTGAATTAGTCTGTCTTTTCAGCGATTTTTGTTAAAAAAAATATTTTTTTAAAAAAACGCTGTCTTGTTTTCAAAACGAAAAAAATAAATAAGAAAAACGATTTTTAAAAATATAAAAATTGAAGAGAAACGAATTTAAAATAAAAATAATTTTTTTTAACTAAAACGCTGCCAAGGCAACGATTTTCAGCCATTTGGCACCTTTTTTATAAAAAATATAATATATCTTGAAATCGCTGCCTTGAAAGCGATTTGGGTGGAACTAGTTTTTTTTTAAAAAAAAAAATCGCTGGTAGAAATTTTTTTCCTTTATTTTTTTTTTTTTTTTATGGAAATTTCTGTCAACGAACTAGTCAACATCTAAGTAAATTTTATTTTATTTTTCAGAAAATCGCTACCCAGATAGCGTTTTTGCGATTTAAAAAAATTTGAAAATTGCTGCTATGGCAGCGTTATAATAAAAGCAAATTTATTTTATTTTTTTGACGTTAATTTTTTTTTCTTTTAAATCGCTGCTGTTGGCAATGTTAATTTCCTTTATTTTTTTATTTTTTAAAAAAATCTTTTCTTAATTATTTTTTTAAAGTTTTTCGATAAAACAATAATTATTATTATATATCGCTGACAGGCAGCCTGATTACACCCAAAATTTTGGACTCGACGTTGAAATCATCAAAATAAGGCACGAACTCTAATCTGTGTCGAATTAGGCTGCCTTTTCAGCAATTTTTTGTTAAAAAATTATTTTTGAATAAAAACGTTGCCTAGTTTTCAAAACGAATTTAAAAAAAAGAATTTTTTTTAACTAAAACGCTGCCAAGGCATGGATTTTCAGCCATTTGGCAGCTTTTTTATAAAAAATAAAATATATCTTGAATGTCAGCGATTTTGGTAGAATTTTTTTTTCTTTTGACTTTTTTTTTTTTGAAATTTCTGTCAACCAGTCAACATCTAATTGTAAGAAATAAAAAAAAATTTGGTTGAATTTTTTATTTTTCAGAAAATCAGCAATTTTGCGATTTTCTTAAAAAAATAAATAAAAATTGCTGCTATGGCAGCGTTTTTATAAAAATAATAATTGTTTTTTTCATAAAATTTTAAAAAAAAATTAAGAAAAGATTTTCAAAAAAAATAAAAAATTTAAGGAAAGGCAGCGATTTTTCAAAAAGCTGCCAATTTTTTTTCTATGAAAACGCGCCATAGAAGCGATATTAGTTGGAGGAAAAAAAATTAGAGTTAAATAATCACTGTTGTGGCAGCAATTTTAGTAAGAAAAAAAATTGGACAAAAATCGCTGCTCTGGCAGCGATTTTTATTTATTATTTTTAACAGAGTAAACGACGTTAATATGTGTCAGAGGAAAATCGCTCCGTGCCCTTTTGGTTTTAAAAAAATATGATGTGCCCTTTTAGAATTTTTGGCAATTTTTTTTGCCCTTTTGATTCGGGACTCAGATTTGTTGCGGCGGAGGCAATTGATTGGTGTCGCCTCTCGAATTAAATATACTATGTAAATTGAGCAGATACACCCCACTAATTTTAAGAGGATAATTAATCTTTCATTAACAAAACGGTGCATATGTGCCTTAGAAAAGATCACTTGTACCATTTACGATTTTATATCATATACTTTGATGGTATCAATAAGCAGTAATTCAATAAAACATTACTCAGTTAATCTTTAATACCATTACAATATATATTATGCTCTAGTGACTTCAAAGAAGAACATGCAATTTTCAATGAAAAGACGATTTGATACTATTAGATTATATATAAATATCATTACAGTGTATCAGCACTGGTTCAATAGAACAAATAAGGTAATCAGGTAAATAGTTTGAATTTTGTGTCCAATTAGAGGAAATATATTAGGTTGATTCCAATTTTAATAAATACTTTATTTAATGGGTATAATTTATATAGTTTTTCCTTTATAAAAAGTATATAGATATATAGAGATATATATCCTTGTCATCTCGTAAATATTACTCATACTAAATTGTTTTAGAAAATTAAGTAAGTTATTTTTATAATAATAAATATAGTGTAATCATATAAGTGAGCCTAAAAAAAATAAAGTTTATGTACATTTTATTAGTATTTCTTAAAAAAAATTATAAAAAAAAGTGATTTTTTAATTCAAAAATGAAACTTGGCTTTAAAAAGATTATCTTACTTGTTTACATTACCCCTCTAGATCTGTTCTCAATTCCTCTTTTATTTAAACTCGATCCAAACATATTTTATAACTAAATAAAAGAGGAATTGAGTTTTCTTTTGATCCGGTATGGATGGGTTAAAAGTAGGTAAGATCATTTTTTTGAAGTCATTTGATATAATATAAAACAGAAAAAAGTATACTATTTTCCTATGTTCTTTACCCTAGTTTACGTGGACTTTTTTCCTTTTCAATCTATTTGAAAAGGTACAACTCGTATTAGTTATTTGTATTTAAATAAAAACATTAAATTTATCAATTTTATTTTGTTTTAAAGTTAAGTACTTTTTTTTATTTTTTGTGAGTGATCAAATAATTCGTATAAATTAAGATAGAGAAAGTAATATAGATCCTTCCAATCTTCTTGGATTTGATCATACTGGGTGTTTTTCTTCATTTTGGCTGCGGAGAGTTGGCTGGCAAAGCACTCTATCGTTATCCACTAACATTGATTCACCTAGTCGACACCTGTAATCTAGAATTATTTGTGTCACCATGTATTACAATAAAAAAATATATTTAGATTAATAAAAAAAAATAGCGATAATAATATTAAGCAGTGATTTAATGTTTTTTTTTTTTGAAATACTAATCAAACTCAGCGCAAACTAGTGACTATGAATATACATATTATATCAATGACGCACCTTTTTATTTTAAGCTCCAGGATAACCCGCAGCCGCTATAACCTATGTCACAGCCTTTGCCCTTCGGGTGAGCACTCTCACTGTGTAATAGCATGCAAACCACACAGGGGATGTAAACCGCATTAGGCATGGGCTTTTCGACTCAGAAGGCATTGAGGGGATATAAGAATATATATTTTTTAAATGTAAAGCTTCAACCAGTATGGGCTTGCAATATGCAAATGTATGGGCTTTTCTATTTGTTCTTACGGACATGGGCTTTTCTATTTGTTCTCACGGACATGGGCTTTTCGATTCGATGCAGTACAGCGTGTTGCATTAGTCCAGAAACAAGGCCCAACCTTTCCGACCCTTGTTATTGTTCAAAGGGATTCTTAGTAAATGTAGCCAGAAAAATTAGAAAATTAAAAAAAATCCATGTATATAGGGAAAATTACGCAGAAAATATATACTAGTTAATTAATTAACACAGTTACAGTTTGCCTTACAATTCGCGACATACTTTTAGCTATAATTACGCGGCTCAGCTTTTTAGTTTTGTATAATTTGCACGTTTTAATAATTCGGAATTCGTATAAGATAATTTGTATTATTGTTGACATTTCTTATGTTTTTAATTGTATAAATTCGTTATTTTGAGTTTATATAAAAATAACTGAATTGTACAAATGTACCTGTGAATTATACAAACGAGACAACTTAAACTGTAGCTACAACCCGTAAATATGCAAACTATAGTTATGAACCATAATTAAGTTTATTATAGTGGCTATTTGCGAAAGTTCCCTATGTATATATAATGTATCAATATTTTTTTTTGGGTAACACTGTTAATATTACCATAGACAAACATAAACAACATGAGTACAAGCTAAAGCGCACCTCGATATCTCCTTATAACAGGCTAGATGATCACAATCATTAAAAAGAAATCATAAAACTAATTACACGTGTAATCTATGCATTAAGGAGGATTTGATAGATAGACTGATGTTACCATATCTATATAATAAATATATATGATACATAGTTGTATATTTCATATATGTGTGTATATACGACATATAACTATGTAATAGAAATGTATAGACATTTATATACATAATTTATACAATATTTTATATTGTATTAGTCCATCTTCTTCTTTTTTTCAATTCCGACCAATTCATATCTTGTGTTAAGAACCCTCAAACTTTAGATATGAGTGAGTTTCTCACAATATTTCAAAACTTTTAAGCCACTTTGCCTGCAATACGTATAGTTGAGTTTTTTCTCTAATAAGCAATAATTAAATTATTTTAAGTAAGAAATTTAAATTTAATGGACATTTTATCTAATTACCCCTTATTCAAACTATTTAAGTAAACTCATGGGAGAAATTCTCAAGTATCCCTTTTCATACAAAAATAAGTTTTACTTATGATTTCAAAACTAAGCAATGTTTACCGCTCCTTAATAAGGAATAAGTTTTTGAATAAGTTTTATCTAAAACATAGAAATACTTTGATATTGTGTGCTAGAGTTTGAAGTTTCATAAGTTTCATTACAAAGAAATGTGGTAATGTACATATATCGATAATTTCTAAATTCAAATTTTTAAAAGTTTCATTATAAAAAAAAAGTGATAATATACACTTTAGAGGGCGTAATACTATTAATAATTTTTAAATGTATTTGTAGATTCCAGTTAAATACTTAAATTATGATATATTTCAATTTAACATTTAAATACATGATAAAATATTGTTATTGGGTACTTAATGAGCAAAATGGAAAAGGCTTCTTTGCATGTTCTAATACCCATTATGTAAAAAAATAACCAATTAAAAATATATCACATCTTTAAAGTATTCGCACTAGTTTTAAGAAATGGTAAAACTAAAAACATATTTCAGTTAAGACGGATATGTATACGTAAAGAAAATATTTTACGTAGATAACTTATTATGTAATAGTTGTTTTAAGAATACATATATAATTATTATTATTTTAAAATTTTGAGTCAAAAGTGCTTAATATGAATAATTTATCATATATTAAAATGTTTAATTGCAACATATTACAATTAGAGTTTCTAAATAAAAATTACTAACAAATTTTAAGGGGTTAAATTCTTTATAGTACTCTCTTTATCCCAATCCATATAAAGGATTTTGACTAAGCACAAAATATAAAGATGATATAATAAAAAAATCAAAACTTATAATCTAATACTCCATCCATCCCATTTTATGTGAGGTAGTTTGACTCGGCACGAAATTTAAGAAAGAAAGGAAGACTTTTAAAACTTGTGGTTCAAAATGAATGATAGAAATTTGTGTGACTGTAAATCATTTCATTAAGGGTAAAATAAATATTTTATAGTTAAATTGTTACTTAATATAGAAATGTGTCATTTTTTTTGGGACTCACTAAAAGGAAAACAAGTCACATAAATTGGGACAGATGGAGTATAAGATATACATATAACATAAGATGAGGAGCTTAAAGAGAAATTGTTATTTCACTAAATTGGGAAAGGAACAAGTATCTATATAGCACTAAATTATTCGATATACCGAACTTTGACTGAAATTGTTGTCAATTTTGAGCTTTGGGGAGGACCTATTACCCCCTGGACTATTTAGTAGTATATTTTAAATATACATAGGTGCCCACGAAGACATAAAAATATTGTATCATTATAAATAGTAATTTGTCTAGCTGGACACTTATATATTTTTAAAATATACTATTAAATAGTGCATGGGCAATAAGTCCTGCCCAAAGTTTGGTATTGTTACAACAAATTTCGGTCAAATGATGTATATTTATCCTAGTCGTTTAAGAAGAATAGAAAGTTTGGAGGGCCGACCCATCCTACGTGATTTTCCGTACACTTTGTTTGGGTGGTTGTTACTATTGTTTCATAATGTATCATTGTATATTGTTTTAATGAATACCACATTTGTATGTTTTCCGTCGTTATAAAATGTTACATATTAACAATTTGTATAATAAAAACTATAAAAAAGGAGAGAGTAAGGTATGAGGTAAAGATACAATTAAAAAGTACGATAAAAGATAAAATAAAATTAGTAAATAATAAATAAAAGTAAAATTAGAAAAAAAAAAACTTAAAATAACGATGTGACCGTGAGTAGTACACAAAATGATAAATAAAAATAAAATTAGAAAAAGAAATCAAAAAATAACTATGTGACCACAACAAATCGATTAATACACAAAATGATATTTTTCGTCATGATAAAAAGTGTCCAATAAGGCAATAACAAGTCGGTTGTAGTAAGAATTGGCGCACGTTGCTACCCACCTTGGACCCACTAGCCGCGTCACGAAATTGTACAACGTTTACATACTCGCTGATATAAGACTACACGTCACTTGCTTATTCATTGTCTTCCGCTTAATTGGAATTTGTTTTATCATGATTAAATACTACTTACTACTAATATTTTTTTGATATCATATTATTTATTTATTTTATATCTATTTATTTAAGAAATATAAATAAAAAATAAATTTTTTATTAGTTTACTTTGAAGATATTTTTTTGAATCATACAAATTTATTTACACTTTTTTGTTAGATATTTTTTTTTATAAGCTGACAACTAAAGTTTGGTTTTTATAATACGTGAAATTTATGTTTTAAATTCGAGTTTATTTTTGAATAAATTTGCTAAATTATGTACTATTTCTTTTTATTTTTAATTTGTTCACTATTTAAAAAAATAAATATTTTAATTTATTTATCATTTTTAATATATTATGAAAAGACAATTATTTGTACATAAGTGTTGCCTTTAAAATTAATTATTTATCCGTTAAATCATTTTTTCAAGGACCAAATACTAAAAATCAATTAATAGGAATAGTGTAATAAAAAATAATCACATCAATGTATATATTCTTAATGAATATGCCAAATCCGAATTTGCCAATTAAAAGTGATCAAATGGAGTATTAAATTGTTGAAATTCAAAGACTATTTTTTTTTTCCCTCGTCAAAAGAAGTCATACACACATATGATTGAAATTTAAGGAATTCTTTAATTGCACTTGTATTTCAAAATTGGAAAAATAATTTTAAAAATGTTAAATAAATTACTAGATTTGTTGTTATTGTGACAAATTAGTGTTTGAAGTTTGTTCTATATGAATTAAGATGCTATTTGTACGATTATACTAAATATGTTATTTTGATTTTTACAATATATGAAATTTGTGTTTTAAATTTTGACTTATTTGAAATAGATTTAGATGTTGACTCGTATTAGTTGCACAAAACATATGAAAATTTTAGACATATATGATTGATTATTTAAGCTTATTCTTACATACAATTCATTCAAAAAATGTCTGAAATTAGCCTTTGCAAATTAAGTAAAACTTCAATAAAAAATGTCTAAAATTTGTCATTATCTATTTCACAACTTTAATAAAAGATATCCGAAATTAGTATTGATCCACATAAGCTCAACATAAATAAGACCCATCCGCTTAAATCAAAACCATTATACATTATTTGTCCATACTATTTTTTTTCCATGTTCACCTTTTGGGACGGAATGAACTGAAAATTAATAATGTCTTTCTATTCGAGCAATATTTTTTTATTCTGAATCGATACAAACAAGCTATAATTAATTTTAGATTTAAATTTAATCTAACTTTTTTCATTCTTTAACAAATGTAAATTATTAATAATTCAACTCCAATAATTATCAAACAAATAAATTTAAATGATCAAATTATTTACGAGTTGAATTTGATATTTACATAAATCAATAAATCGTTAATATTTATTTAATCATAGATACATATTTACCACCACATAATTTAATTAAAAGGAAAGATATTTTAATTGTAAAGAAAAAATTATGGTCCAAGAAATGGTGATGAAAAATTTAAACCCAAAAATTATTATTTAGGACAATTATATAATGAAATACTGAAAAGGACATAATCTTAAACCATTTTCAAAGAACATTTTTTTTTTTACCTTTTTTGCATTTATCAAAATTATGGCAAGTGCAACACATTTTCTACGTGCGCGTGTGACTTATACTCTTAATTAGTCCTTAATTAATCAGTGCCGCGTAAGATTAAATAAATTAACCCAACTGGAAAACATAATTTTACAGATCTGAAAAGAGTGTCCAACAACAAATGAGAGTCGTCAGATCTGAATCTTACGGTCTGAAACACAGAAATTAGGAAAACCGTCAGATCAATTAAGGACCTGCAATGTACGGTCAAGATTAGCGAATGAGCGGCGGGCTTGGCTGCAAAACAGCCTTTAAGTAGACGGTGGCAATCAAAAAGATAGAGACCCAACAAAGACAATATCGTAAGTATTCTCTTTCTCTCTCTTCATTTCATCTCTCTCTCTCTGTTTCTCTCTCTAGCTTTACCTCAATTTTTTTTTTTTTTTTTTTTATATATAGTTTAATTATATCTCACTCTTTTATTAGCGGTGAAGAGGGTTTTTTGTTCTAGGGTTTGGTTTTGTTCCTTGATTTGGGGTCGTGGGTATGACCCGAACCGATAAGATCTCAACCCTATTTGGTTTGGTTATCTGCTGTTGGGAGATTCAGGTTTCTATTTTAGTTCAACCATTGTAGGTTTTTAATTATAAAGGTAGGATCTTTTTTTAGTTTTTAATTTTTTAATTTATCTAGGGTTTGTTTATGAAAGATAAGGGAATTTGATTTGAGGTTAGGGTTTGTATCTGAATGAGGAGAATTTGATTTGAGGTTATAAAGGTAGGATCTTTTTAATCTAGGGTTTGTTTCTGATTGAAGATAATTTGATTGGAGGTTAGGGTTTGTATAAATCTGTTATTCTTTTACTTCTTCCACAATTTGTTTGTTGAATTCAAAGTCCAGAATAAATCAGACTTTTTTGATTGAGTTTTAACGGAAAATCTAATAGATTGAACGAAGGGGAAAAACGACGAATTGATTGAACTCTGCATTGAGAGGAACGGTGGAAGTTGTCATATGCCGGTGCTATTGATATCTTTGATAATTGTTGACCTGGCGAGGTCTATTTGATAGATAATTGTTGTTGACCTAGCAAGGTATAGTGTAATTTGAGCGGATTAAATGTTGAAAAAAAATATCTGATATGTACAGAATTGGGGAGGTATTCTCATGGCACCTACTGTTCCAATAGATTACATTGGACAGAGAGAATCGAGGAAGTTCTTTAAAAAGGATTCAGGTGATATGATGGGAAAATCACGCAAGGGTTTTAAAGGTTACTTGCCTGGGATGGTGCCCGATTATCGTAATGCTGTTGAGACAATGGCAGAATCCGAAGGTTTTGGGAGCTCCGGACGGGTTGATACTGAAAGGACTGCATCGGAGGACTCTTGTGCACCTAAAAGAAAATCCATTTGTTTGAATGCTGATGGTCATGGCCAATTTGGTGCACCTATTCAAGTAATGTCGTTGTCCAATATGTCATGCTCTGAGAAAAAAGTGTTGGGAATTAGGTTGAAGAATGAACTTGAACTAGTCAGAGGACTGCAGAAGAAAATTGCTTCTGTCGGCTCTAATATTGGGGTTCTTTCACCTGCTAGCGATATTCAAAATTGCACCAACGGGCAGAGAAGATCAGGATCGGAGATATCTCAGCGATATATGGCTGAAGCAGTGGTTCCTCCTGGGAAGAAAAAGGCTGCCCCAGGGAGAAATGGGCCTCTTACTAAGGGTCCCGGAGCTAAGCGGCCTAAGACGATGCAACAGGCCATACCCGCAGATACAAGCATGGTCATGTTTATGAAACAGTGCGAGACAGTGCTAAGCAGACTGATGTCACATCAGCATGGTTGGGTCTTCAATCATCCAGTTGATGTCGTAAAGTTAAAAATCCCCGACTACTTCACTGTTATTAAGCAACCAATGGACCTAGGGACCATCAGGTCAAAGTTGCATTCGGGAGAATATTCGAGCCCTTTGCAGTTTGCTGCTGATGTGCAGCTCACTTTTAAAAATGCAATGACATACAATCCGCCAGGAAATGATGTTCATATCATGGCTCAAACACTTAGTAAATTTTTTGAGGTTAGGTGGAAACCAATAGAAAAAAAGATACCTGTTATTGAAGAGGAACCTTTACCTTCTAAGTCGAGTGTTATCATAGAAACTGAGACTGATACTCCTCCAGCAATGCCGCCTTCAAAGAAGAAGAAAATTGCTCCATTGGAGAACAGGGCTAAACCAGAACCTGTAAAGCGAGTCATGAGTGATGTTGAAAAACATAAACTCACTGCCGAGCTTGAAGATTTACTGACTGAATTACCTGAAAATATAATTGATTTCTTGAAAGAAAAAAGCTCCAACGGAAGTCAAGTCAGTGAAGATGAGATTGAGATTGATCTTGATGTTCTTCATGACGATATCTTGTACGAGCTACGGAAGCTTTTGGATAATTATCTACTGGAGAAACAGAAAAATCAAGTTAAAGGTGAACCCTGTGAGATGGAGGTAAATATCAGCATGTGGATGCCTAGTGTGTTGCTTCATATGGTATGTAACATTAGTTCTCTTTGTAAGCAAATTCTGATGTCACACTCTTTGCTGTTCTACAGCTTCACAATGAGTCTGGATTCAGTAATTCATCCATGCAGCCATGCAAAGGTGAGTTTGATCAGTAGACGTGGAGAATTTGAGCTTTGAGTTTATATAGTGTGGTTGTTGAAGTTTCTAGTTTCTAATTCTTTTTTTCTTTTTTCTGTGTTTCCGTCCTTTATACAGGAAATGATCCGGCAGATGAGGAAGTGGATATCGGTGGGAATGATCCACCTGTTTCAAGCTTCCCTCCTGTGGAGATAGAGAAGGATAGAGCTCGCAGGAGCAATAAATGCAGTAGTTCAAGTACTTCGAGTAGTGATTCTGGCTCTTCATCTAGTGGTTGGTGCTATTAAGAATGTCTTACCTTACTTGGCCTTTCTCTTGCATGCTTATTATAAATTTAATCATGGTAAATAATAAAAAATTTACTTGTTCCTTTTATCCATATACATGCTCACTGTCTCATTGCATAATGGGACATCCGAGAAGAGAAGTCTTCCGCTATTACCTTGTTATTTTTACTTGTTTGTGCATTTTCAGTAGCACTTTGCATGTGTAATATACCTGATATCCCCTAATCAATTCATTTCTTCAACTAGAACTTTTTCCATGGGTCGGTTTAGGGGTTTGAAATTCAGATGCTCTTAGCTGGTTATGTATGTTAAAAACTCAAGACGATTAGATTTCAAACTGATTATCAGACCCTACATGCCCGTGTTTCTAATTGGCTTGATGACAGATCTACAACCACTGTAATATCTTACAATTGCCTCCCACCTTAATTTGGTGTAGATACTAATGGTCTAGAATTTTTCTCGATGCCTACATACTGATCTGTTTGTGCATAGAATTATGTTAGCAGCAAAATAATAGACCCTATCCTGCTCTTCCACCATCATCAAACCTAGCATTGCCTCCATATGAACACCAACACCATTGATACCATTCTATTCTTGACATTTTAAAAGATAATTCAGAACTATTTTCAGAAATTGTCTCAAGCTCCAATTTATTGATCATGTTTCCCCACTGTATGGTCTGTATCAAATATGTATTTCTCTGTAGCTGCTATTTAGGAGTGCCTTCACAATTGCTAAGCTGAGAATACCTTCCTCCATTTTCTTAACAAGAAAAGGCTACCTGCGTAGATTCCATCCCTATCACTTTGCAGTTCCTGTTTCCCTTGTTTTTTTAACGTTCTGTAGTACTTAGGGTATCGGAAAGAAGGTTGATTTGTCTAGGATATTCAAATATCCAAGATAAGGCTCAAAATGTCCGCAGGAATTCGAGGATGGGCTGATGCCGTGGCAGGAACTTTTGGTGGGAAAATGAACAACCTAAAGAAGATTAGGATGTTAATTTATTTATTAAAAACTCATCAAATACATGTTTATATTGGCTTTACTCGAAAGGAAGTTAATCTCTTTTTGCTTATAGCAGCATTTTGTAGAAACAACATATCTGTTTGTAGGATATTTTCACAATTCTGAATTAGAATTTAATTAAGGTGTTGTAACACAAATAAGAAAGAATAAAAAGAAATAAACATGAAGAGAAAAAACCGGTTTGCTCTCTCTCGTTTGGGGAATTAACTTATTTCAAGTTCTGGAAAAAAGTTTGTTTTACATCTTGCTCATCAGTGTTGAACTTTACCACTTGAGTAATTCCCATGTGAAGTTTAGAAACTTTGTGCTCCTGCTAGCTCTTTTGTGTTGTCAAACCTTTTTGTGAAATAGAAATTGAACTGGGCGTTGGCACTTTTGACAATTTGAAACTGAAGCACCTTGTTCCAGTCATGATTGTCAGTAGGCCAGGGAAAATGTAGGATTTTTCCTGGCTAGGTAATTGAAACTTCTTATGAATTTTTCCCGTGGGCTAGGAAAATAGAAACTGTTATCTTGATATTATTTTGGTATGAATTAGGTATGGATTATTTCTTCTTGTTTTTTTCTGTCTTTTTGCTGGGCGGGGAAGGGGATTTTGGTGTCTCCCTGTTACATAATTTTGGCTGAACTAGATATAATTATATGTCTGACATTATAGTAAGTTAGAGCTCGTTAGCATGTTATATGAATGACAGCGAGGCTTGTTGGTTTTTGAATCACATTAGCAGTATTGGCTAATTATCTGCCATAACTTTTTGAACTGTCAATTACTATGGATATAAAGTGTTTGTTAGAAGTTGGATGTTTGATAGCTCATTATCAAAAAACAAGTTGGATGTTTGATAGCTTTCTGTCTTCAAAATTTATTGTGCCACAACTTGGCAGATGTAGATTTATGAAGAGATTGGTAGTGAGTGATTTTTTTTGGCTGTAGAACTTGGAGTCGAAGTATATTGTCTTTCGATACTCAATAGGCACTTTTCAGAAGTTAATACACTATAGTTTGCTTGCTTGGAAGTGACTTCTTTTAAAAACTGAAAAAGGAATTAATGTGAAAAAATAACTTTCTTCTTTACTCTGACAACCTTGCAATTTTTCACTGTGCTTTCTGTTCATCTTTGGCAATGAAAGCCCGACCCTTGAATCTCCCACCTCATACTTCCATTGGCAATAATACCATTGTTTGGTTTTTAATCATGCTTTATTTGTGCTTTGGCCTCCTCTAGATTCTAAACATTGTTTCTGGATCTTCTATTCTGAAATTGTTGTGTATGTACTTCCTATGGTAACAAATTTGTTTATGTGCTCAGACGTGTACGTTGCTGGATAGTACCTGTGCCATATTCTAACTCTGTTGCCAGTTGCTCGTTATTTGCTTGTTTCCACATTTTCCTCTTTTTTTGGGAGGATATAGCATAGAATTAACAAGTGAGATGTGTTACTTGTCTAAGATTTGCTTATCCAAAAAAAAGTTACTCTGTCCAGCAATTGGCGATATTTTTTTAAATACCCGTATAAATTGAGAGAATTAGGTCGATTAGCCCTTTTAACTTGCTTGTTAGAGGAGGCTTGCATTGAGTTGAAAGTTCAGCAATTCTTATTTGTCTGGAATGGTTGTGCTTTTGTATGTAGGAAGTCTGAACTGTTGGAAAGTTGATATTTTCTTTGCTGCCATATTTACTGTGAACTTAAGGTGCTATGTTTCTTTACTTGCTAACATGGTTATCTCCTTTTCTTTCTCAGGTACAGATTCTGGAAGCTCATCTGGTGGTGAATCGGATGCTGATAAAGATTCAGTTGCCTTAACTGTTCAGAAGGTGTGGATATTGTCGTCTGATTTTATACTTTATTTGGTTCTCTTATTGGATTATTATTATTTTGAGTGATGACTTCTAAAATAATTTTGTTCTTCCACAGGCAACAGCGGCTTCTGGGGCGAGATTGGAGCAGGAAGATGAGCTTGACCTTCCAGAAACTACAGGTTGTCAACCTGTGGAATCAAATGACATGATTTTCATTGCTGCTTTCTTTCTGTAAATCTGTGGGTGGTGGGAAGATTTAATAGCTTTATTGGTTAGTATGTGTGCTGATATAGTGTTTGTATACTACAGATCCGTTGGCTGGCCAAACAGTGCCGACTTCTCAGCAGAACTCCAATTTTGCTGAGCCCGATGATCATCGAGAGGGTAAGCAATGGTAATAGATGAAGAAAATGTCTGCTACTAGTTTTGCAGCAATCATCTCACTCATCATGTACTGTAACCTTTTAGAGGAGAGTGCTGAACCTGAGAGGCAAGTCTCTCCTGAGAAGCTTTACCGTGCAGCTTTGTTAAGAGGTCGCTTTGCGGATATCATACTAAAAGCTCAGGAGAAGAGCATTGAAAAGGTCAGCCAAACTTTAGCTGGTGTTGCTTGCGTTAAGTTATATTTTTTAGTTCCATTCATCCGGGTGTACTATTGTTTTGCTTAACTAGTCTTTTTAAAATTTTAGGGTGAAGTGCGGGACCCAGAAAAGCTAAAGCTTGAGAGAGAGGAGTTTGAAAGGCGAAGGCGAGAAGGTTTGTGTTTTCTGTTGTTGCATGTGTGGAAGTCCACAATCACATCTTTGAAACCACCTCTTCATTTGTTTATCGACTTATTCAGAGAAAACACTTGGGGTTTGTTTCTTGGTTAGCATGTGCGGAATTTCTCAATTGCATCTCTGAAAACCACCACTTTATTTGTTTATCTGCTTACTCAGAGAAAGCTCGGTTGCAAGCTGAAGCTAAGGCTGCCGAAGAGGCTCGTAAAAGAGCCGAGGCAGAAGCTGCTGCAGAAGCCAAAAGGAAACGAGAACTTGAAAGAGAAGCTGCCCGTCAGGCACTCCAGAAGGTAAAGACAGATGGGGTTACATTTATTGAGATTATCTTTTTAACCGTCACTTTATAACACTCTTAAATCATGTGCTAGCAGATGGAGAAGACTGTTGAAATCAATGAGAACAGTCAATTTATGGAAGATCTGGAATTGTTCAGAGCTGCTCCAGATGAACAGCTGGAGAGCTTCATTGAGGAGACTAGTCCTGGTCATTCTGAGAATGTTCTTGGGAGTTTCAAATTTAAGGCAACTAGTAATCCATTGGAGCAACTTGGATTATATATGAAGGAAGAAGATGAAGATGAAGATGAAGAGGAGGAAGAAGAAGCTGAACCACATAGCATCCCCGACGTATCGAATGATCCAGAGGAAGGAGAGATTGATTGATATCTCTTTAATACTTTGGCCAATCGTGATGAGGGTGCTTGGTGGTTTAATTGAACTCTCATTTTATTGTCCCAGGGTGGACTGTGGGATTTTTTTTAGGGGGGATACACAGAAGTCATGACTTTCTAGTGACTTTGGGTCTCTTTGATGCAAGTGTCCCCCAGCTTGGATGCTTCAGAAGAGACCTGGTTGGCGGGTCTGGCCAACATAGCCAGTCGTCTTATATTTTTATTTGAAATTCTTTTGCTAGTGTATGAGTTGGTTGTCTGCTTGGGAGTGGATAAAGGTTAGGTGAAAACAGTTTTGTTACATAGTTTAGTACTAGATTGCTGCCTGTTTAGTAAAAGGAAAAAATGTTACTAAAAGGTGCTTTGGCTTTTCTGTCCCCAAGTGTTGTGTCGCGTTGCTATTGCCTGAATCTTCCCCAGTACCCTGAAACAAATGGCCATAGAAAAAATTCACATTTGTTAAAAGCCTATAAGTATTGCTGAACATGTATATATCGTCCATTCCAACAGAATTCAGGTTGCAACAGTTGGACAAAAATAATGATGAAAATTCTTGCAAAAGTTGCTTTCTATTAAAGATACGCTACTACTGCGTTTTCTCTACCAACATAACTAATCAACCTTTTCAGTGCCATCCAAGTCATGGAAACCAACTGGAAATGCTGAAAGTTTCTACATAACCATTCCACCATCAATAGTAAGAACCTGTCCAGTAATATAACTGGCTGCAGGACTTAGTGCTAGGAATTCCACCAATCCAGCAACTTCTTCTGGTTGGCCATATCGTCCTGTCATCACAACAAAATTTGTCAATATTTGCAGTGCCTAAAATACAAATTGATGACATTGGTGATCATAGTCAATCAGAAATGATGTATCGTTCGTTAGTGTTATCTCAATGATGCCCCAACTTATCAACAAACAAAATAACAATAGTTTTTAAAAGGACTCCAAAATCGTTTTACTGGCAGTTTGTGTAAATAAACAGTGAAATAATACTTACTCTTTTATACGCTGGATGAAAGTATAAGGCGGAGAAAATGTCCTATTCTGGATGTATCAAGATTTTGCATTAAATGCACAGAAATACTGGGAATTGGATTGTTACTCTTGTTCAACTTGGGATTCTTTGGTGGCATCTACGAGAGAGAGTGGAATTTTACCAGAAAGTGTTTATTTGGTGAGGAATAACTGTCAAAACAAGAAATTCTTGCAAGTTGAAGCACAACCTTTGGCGAGTTTCTCAACTTGCAAGAGCTTCTTCCAAAAAACATGTTTGAATTATTTTTGGAAACATTTAAAAAAACTCCAACACTCGCACAGGTGCCACATTATCAGATGTCTAAGACGTTGATTTCTATACGTTTCCATATTTGATGTGCAGGAGAGTGCCACATATTAGATAAAGTTGTCAATCATAGTCAAGGAGATTAGCCCTGACCTAATGGGACGCTTGCCAAAATTTTCTTCTCAACGTCTTCACTTAGCTTGGAAGTCATATCTGATGCAATGAATCCAGGGGCCACAGCATTAACCTGATGAAAACAAAGATTGTGGTAAATAACTTGTCAAACGTCATAAATAGTCAGTAGATTATCCTTGTTGGGAAGAATTAATTCCTTTGTAGTTGACACACCAATGTCCCAAGGTTGCTTTTATCAAAGAGAAAAGGCTCACCCAAGTGAATAATAATTCGGATTAAGGAGCACTTACAGTTATATTCCTGCTGGCGTACTCTTTTGCGACACTTTTGGTTAACCCAATCACTCCTGCTTTTGCCGCACTATAGTTGGCTTGCCCAGCATTGCCAACTAAACCAACAGATGATATGTTGACTATTCTCCCCTACAAAAATTTAGAGAAGTCTACTAGATAAAATTCTAGAGTACATGAAACAATAAAAGAATGCACTGATGGTTTATATAAATAAACGCATCTTCAAATTGACTGAAAAGGCACCAATCAAACTGCAGGTAGTAATTTATGCAGCAGTTAGCTAAATATTTAGCCTCGTCTCTATATCATTTTTTGATGAATTGCACTAGGAAGGGGCTAAACATTTACCTTTTTTTTTTCATCATAATTTTAGCAGCAGCCTGCAACAAGGAAAAAGATCTCTCTGAAAAATGTTTTCTTTGAAAAAGACTCAAGTTCTGGTCGAATTAAGAACACAGCAACTGTATAGACCTGTGTGCAAAGGAATACTCCAGTAAGATTCAAATCAATAACCTCCTGCCACTGAGATTTCTTCATTCTCATCAACAAAGTATCACATGTTACACCTGGAAAGAAAACCACGACAACTACTGAGCCGTCATTCTAGTAAACTAAACACGACACAGTACGACTGTTGTCGACCTGCATTATTTATTAAGATATCAACTGTTCCCCATTGATCAACCACCTGTATACATGAGCCTTATAAGGTGAAATTATTTGGAAACAACTACAGTAAGATACATTTAAAATAAATTTCACCAGGAAAGGAGTTTGCTTACAGTTTTCATCATTGATTCTACATCTTCTTCTTTTGAAACATCACCACCAAAAGTCATAGCTTGGCCACCACATGATTCAATCTGCCAACAAAATAGGAAATTAAAATTGATTTAGGGAAGATGTCAAACAGCCTACAGATGAACCTTATAGCTGTTATCAGATTGCTGGTGTAACAAGTACTCCATGAGATAGCCTTTAACATTCTAAATATCACTTAAATGATAGGAATGAAAATTTAACTATTTTACTGTTTTTACACATGAAATAGAAACTTAACCTTGCAAAGTTTGATAAGCATCAGCTAATACAGAACAATCCAACCTTAGGAAGCAAGGGGAATTTGTTGATTGAATTAATTCCTGATTATGTACCACTAACAACGCTAATCTATTCTCCCTAATTCCAATGCAACCCCGACAATTTTAGGAGCATGACATTCAATCTTTTTCTTTATGAAGGCAAATTGGCAAGGAAAGGTACTTTCATGTGGTAAGGAGAACCTAAGTCATAGTATAATAGCATTTGGGGTGGGTGAGTGGCTGGTTGGGACTGAAGATACTAGAGTCGTTTGACACTCCTGGTAAGCTTTCTTCATTTGTCAAACAAGCAGTAACCATTACTATCATTACACACAAAATAAAAACTTAGTCCTGCAATCTTTAGTAGCATCAGCTACTAAATACAAGAACAAGCCAATCTTCTGGCTGCACTAATTAAACAAAGCACCATGCCTTAACTGGTCACCAGATATCTTCACATGACTTTGGACTCCGCCGTCCATTAAAAAGGGAGTAACCAGTACAAGTGCTCCAAAAGGGTATTCTCACAACACTATTGGTTTCGGTATTGAACATCAGATTAGGTGCTAGCAATTTTCTCATGACAACAATTCTGAATTTTATCTGAAAAAACAGAGAACAGATTCACTTTGTCCATGGCTTACCAGTTTCTGGAGTTATAGGAGACCTTACTCTTCACTTCAGAAGATGTATAACTGATAGTATCCTTTTAAGGCATCCAAGTATATATGATGTGTTTGCCATAAGACCTAAAAAAGTCCAAACAAGAATTTCCTACTTAAATTTCTGCAATTTCAGAAGTATTACTACTCTGGTTTTATGCTTTCTAGCAAACAATGTTTACTTGCTATCCAACCTATCATGAGCTCATATCATAGTTGTGGAGATGAAACTATATACAAGGAACACCAGTGGGTAAAACATGTTGGAAGGACTCAAATTTGAGTGAAGTTTTCTCACTTTAAACCTAACAAATCTCGGATAGTTCTAAGTGACATATGGCATCATTTTCAGTTGTTGGCAGGAAAACAGCACAAAAGTTGCCACACAACAAAAATTCCCAGGAAACCTTTTTGGAAACTTACTATCAAAAAGCTCCTTTAAGGCTATATTGAATAAAAATTTATTTAAATGAAACTGTTACTTTTACATGAATGCCCCTAATTTCCCATTCTGATGCTTTTACTCAAACCTGATGTGTGCAGCAATGATCAAATTGTGAAAGACACGGCAGAGGTTTGAGAAATATGTTTGCTGAAAGTATCATAGGATACAGGACAGCCGAGAACACTCGAGAAAGTGAGTAAGACAATCTAATTACAGGAATTTCTCAGTTACAACATGAAATTGGACTTTATGGTTGATTACAGATGGAAAAGAAAAAAGTAACTTAGATGGAGGAGATAGCATGATTTTCTACGCAACAATTTCTTAGACCGACTCAGAGATACCAAATTCTAAATTGATAGAAGAACTGATTATAATTTACAATGGAACTGAGAAATAGTAAAAGGTGCTGGACCATGGGACTATTAGCTGCACCCCATTCCCGATCTGTCAATCAACCAGAGGAGAAGACAAAGTAAGACGAAGATAGATAGAAAGTGGTAAAGACAACTGCATGACACAACAAAGATGGTCATGTCCTTCGTGATAGCAGATGATCTTACTGTACTTAAGATATGAATTGGAGCAAAGAAATTTGCTAAGGAAACATCTATAGTATTGATTGAATTCTCTGGTTTCATTAACCAGGATCAGATCAGATAGCTCCTATGCTTCCCTAATGGATAAGGTGTTGATATCCATGGAATGAGGAGAAATTATAGAGCTCAAGTAAGCAAACCCTGCCAAGATCGATATCAAAAAACAGTCCAATAATATACTAGGTTGCTGTTGATGTATGAGGTACTGTTTCCTTTCAGATTTAAACATGTGACTACACCATGAGAACTTCAAAAAGATGGTCAAGAATTGTATGAAAGAGGTAGGGAACAGACCCATGCCACAAGTTGGTGATAAGTGGAAATTACCATGTCAGATTTGCTCTTTGAATTGGAGGGGGGGGGGAGGTAGAAAAGATATTAATTAAACAATATCAAAAGCTGATAAAATTCAAAGAGAAGAATTGAAAGGTCAGCTGGGAAAGTTACTTGTAGCACAAGAAGTGATTCTGAGATGAAGATCACAAGCACCTGGCTAAAAAGGAGATAACAATAGCCAATGTTTACAGTCGTATAAGAAAGAATCAATGATCGCCATGAACTTCCAGCGAAGAGGGGATTAGAGAAGACATAACCCAGTGCTACCATAAATTGTACTCTAAGATGGAGAATTGAAGACCACTATTAAACAGAACTCCTTTCTCAGAGAATCAAAGTTGAGAGGGAAAGATGACGATTAATTGCTGTTACATTGTAGAGCAACTTCACAGCCTTGGGAAATGGTATCCTCCTTATTTGACATTTATTAGGCACTCTCAAAGAGAATGCTAGAGATTATAGCAAGCGAGACGCCTTTTTTGAACTATATGGAAAGAAAAGGTCAAGTGGATGCTTCAAGACATGGAGAAGAGTTTAAGGAGTCGTTTGGTTTGAATTCAAGTTATGATGGGATTAGTTATGCTAATATTATTTTTTATTGAGGGTTTGGTTTGTTGTATTCAAAATAATAAATTTTAAGAAGAATTTATTTGTTTACAAAAATACCCTTCATGAATGTGAAAAGTGATGTATAAAAAGGGTTTAAAGAAATATTTTTGTCATTTACTTATTTTGTCACCCAAGGGGAGGGATACCTTATCCCAGTACTAATTATATATCCCGGGATAAGTTATCCTAGACTTGCCAACCAAACAATAAATTAAGTGACACTATAATTAAATCTCAGGACTATTTGGTGTTATCCTTCACACCAAACGACCCCTAAGAGTTGGTAGGAGACCAAGTGCAGTCTACACAAACAGTTGGTACTTCTTTTTTTTTTTTTTAATAAATTACCATCTAGGAAAATTACATAATGATATTTCAGTTATCAAAAATAGAATAATAAATAACAGTAAGCTTTTTGAAAAGATTAACCATAATTTTTTATGTGTTATACAGCTGCACTCCTGTAGCCATACACTGCTAATGTTATTATTTCTAAGTCACCTACCAGAAATGCTTTGAAAACTAGATCCCAAATACATTCCAACTTTATGGTGTTACTGAAGTATTCTCTTTCCTTCCTCAGAGTATAGATATTGGGTATAAGTATTGGGTTAAGAGGATGATTTGAGTACTATTTGTAACTGGAATGAGTTATTGAAGGAACCCTAGAAATGGATCATGAAAATTGTCATTTTCGGAGAGAGATGATGAATATTGATGGGTGGATATGGATTGTGTCGCTTTGAGTTCAAAATAAAGCGACTACACTCCATAAGACATTTAAGAAATAGATTAGAGTTCAAACACAAGAATCAATCTCCAATGGAAGAATTTTTTTTTTTCTTGAATTTTTGGGACTTGAGCCTTAGTATTGATAAATGCACCTACATGGTTAAGTCTTGAATTATATAAAAGCGTCTATGGCTCTTATACAATCTTTACAGTATTGTGTGGCACATCATACTATCTACAATGTTGTTCATGACGTGTTTGTATTGATATGATTCTTGGCATATATCCGATTATAGCATTGTACTCCTTTTTCTTGATATTCATTGAATATATGAAAATTGCTACTTAATTAAGAAAGGATATTAGGCTAAAATGTCATGACATAAAATGGAATATATAATCACAATTATGCATTACCTATCTCGCCGGGAGAGTAACTTCTTGGATCTTAATGCATTATAGAAAATGAGTTTCAGCTACAACCAACGATTTTGAAAAAATGACAATGTATTTATGCTTATCAACTAAGTTGCGCGGACTCTTCATTTTTGATGCCGCACTTGTGTCAACTCAAGACTGGTGCAGGTGCGGGATACGTGTGGGATTCTGTCAACCCACATCGGATACTTTGACCAGAGTTCATGGACGAATTTGGGGGAAATTTGAAATTTTGATAAAAGATGAAATAGATTTAAAGATGTTAAAGAATGACAAAAATCTCACATTGGTGGTTAATGAGATGGGTGGACTCCTTATAAGGCTTGGGCAATCCTCCTCCCTTTGAGCTAGCTTTTGGGGTGTGAGTTAGGCCTAAGACCTAATTTAACAAGTGGTATAAGAGCCAGATTCAATGATGGAGTCAGGTTCAATGGTTCGATAATCGATTAATGAACCAGGTTAAAAATTGGGTGTTCATCTTAGCGGGTGTAGTTCTAGCCGCACCTTTTTGACAGTAATGAAGATTTTTGTTGGAGAAATTATTTCAGAGAGGTTCTTTGTGTAGACACATAGATTCTGGAGAGGAGATGCAAGCTGTTAAAGATTATGTGAAGAAGGTGGACAAATTTATTTTGTCAGAAATTCAGGCCAAGGGGCAGATTTGTTGGGTTTTATTTGCCCAAAGTTTCTTACCATAAATAGGTTTTCCTTTTAGGAAAAGGTTTAGGAGTGGCTAGTCCTTTTCTTGTAGGAAAAGGTTTAGGACTCTATAAATAGAGGCTTGTTCCTTCTAACTTAATCAACATTCACAATGTAGTCCTAGGGGCTTTGAGAGTTTAGGTTAAGGGTGTACTCTCATATTTATATATAGTGAATTGCTCATTTATTCCCATCCCTCTACCGATGTGGGACTTCTTAACAAAAGACATGAGCAATGACATACCTTTAATATTATAGTCCTTTTACCTTCTCAAAAAAAAATAAAAAAATATTATAGTCCTTTTATCTCTTTTTTAGCTTTTCCTCTTGGTCAATATTCATTGTGTCATGTTTCAAGCCAAACAAAAAGAAGCTAAGAATTCAAGCGGTTGTGTTCCGACTTTTGGTAGACAGTGCAATGGTCTGTAAGGAGAGTTGGTGGAAGATCGTGATTGACTTTCTTTTTCTTTTTTTAGGGGAAGAACCAAAGAGCTTGAAAGAAGAAGTTGGCGGTCTTGGGAAAGAAAATGTAGAAAATCTATCACAATTTAGTATATCATTATAACTCTATTTTATAATATTGGATTTTTAGCCAAATCCCAACACCTGTATCCATATCTGGATCCGTACCCCCGAATCTTAAAATTTAGATTTTGCCGAATCCGAGGGTCGGATTCGCATCCACATCGGATATCCGCACCCGAGTTCGAGCAACTTAGCCTATCAGGTCAGGAGAGTAGATCGAACTTCTTGGATCCTTGATGCATTACATATAGCCTATCAAGTGAGGAGAGTACATCAGACTTCTAGGATGATATTCCGATGCATTACATCATTGATTTCATATAGTTTATCCGGAGGGGAGGGTACGTCACACTTCGAGGATGGTATCTCGATGCATTACATCACGATAGTTATGAGACTCCTACGTTATGGACATTGAGACTACGAATTAACACAATGCTTGTCACACTTTGATGATCGTAATAATTCCAGTGGAACATAGATGGAAAGATTGTGCTATATTATCGTAACATTGTAACACTTGTGGAAGAATGCGTATTGTTGCTAAAATTGATCAATTCTAATCTTGCCTTGAAAGATTTACGACTACTTTAAATGCTTAAGTGGATTCAAATGTATACATTTATGTTTTGATAAATTAAATTGCATAATTGATTTATCTTTTTCTTGCACTCAATATTTTATTATGCATAACTCTTGCCTCACCATGAGTTTCGTGGCTATGATGTATACTGAGTATTCCAATACTCAGGCAACATTGTGTTCATGATGTTAGGGCCATGTATTGGGTAAGTATGGCGGTCCATGTGTGAGCTAGGATTCCACACATTCTCTACTTTTCTTTTTGATAACCGTGGTGTCTGGAGCAGCTTGCATGCACCTCGACTAATTCTACAAGATACCTCCCACCAACAACAGGTACCTTGATGGGCAAAGTTACTTGGTACCTATTGCTGGTGGAAGGTGACAAGTATCCCAAGGAATTAGTCGAGTTGCGTGCAAGCTGGGCTGCACACCACGGTTATAAAATAAAAAAGTTTGCTTAGTCCAATTGCATGTATCAGGTGCTGGCCACGTCTCATCCCGTTTTGGGGCGTGGTAGAGATCCAACTTATAAAATTGATTTTTGCTAGCAGATGACATTTGTTAATGTGGTCTCTCAACTTGTTTTCTCCCTAAAAGAAAAAAAAAATCCACCCTCAATATGAACCATTCAGCACTAGGAATGGTGAAAGAAGTGCTGGAATACTCTTTCGAACATCATTCTTAAGTCACAAATACAGTTCCATGGTCTCAACTTTCAACCACAAAAAGGAAATATATCACATGGAATTGGAGGAATTTAGTAAAATAACAAAATCACACCAGATTTCGACTGAGAAAAGAAACACACCTCTTTGGAAACTTCTTCTGCCTCCTTTGAAGATCTCGCATAATTCACTAGGACCTAACAACAAATATCAAGTGGGTTGAAAGAGTATGTGAGAGATTTCTCAGGTATACATATGATGTAACATAAATTTTGATTTAAAGCATATTCTTTAAAGAGAACATATAACATAACATACAGCTCAGGCCTAAAGCATTATTCAAGGTTTCTAAGGAAATTGGAACTCAGAGCATCCTATACCACCTTCAAAGACGAATAATGAGACGAAATGGTGAACTTGGCTGGGCCCTGGGTTAAAATGTCTCACTAAAAGGTGAAAGCAATGGAAAAAATAGACCAGAAAAAGGATATTCAAGCAAAGGGTTAACAATAACCATGAACTTATCCAAGTTGAACTCCAGATTACTTCATGTCACTGCCAAAAAACGAATTTGGGGGCACAAAAACAAATACAGATACTTCAAATACTTCCTTTTTGAGCTATTGCCCAAAAAATACAACTTAAGCAACCACCACTGCATCTTAAAAATGAAACTGCTCTTTATTATTTCTATTTATAAAAATTGATGCTGTTGAACAAGAAAATCACAGGGTTTCCCAGTAAACCATGACGTATCAAAGAAAGCTTATCATCCAGGCAATATAAGTTTCCTTTTCATTGTGGTAGTAAAAAGTCGTAATCTATCAAAATCGACAAATTTACTCACGAATTGGAGGCCAAACAGTCAACAATTATCTAATCGATAACAATGATCCAAACCATAAGGCTATTTTAACTAAATAAAGACAAAGTATCTGAATGGATGACCTTGCAACCAGTTTTTCCCAAAGCTAAAGCAACAGCCCTCCCAATTCCTCTAGAAGCTCCTGTAATAACCACAACAGGAGCTTCCACATCAACTCCAGCTTGCTCAGTACTCGCCACCTGAGCTCTTACACCTGATCATATAACTACCTCGTTATCCCCCAGCACACACAGAAAACAGTTACAAGTTTAGCAGCGGATGATAAAATGGAGGGATTGTAAAGTGATATACCTGAAAAGGCACGAGCAAAGGAAGATGACCATCGGTATTTCAAGGAAACTGAAGGATAAGAGAGAAGACGGAGATGCGACAGTTGGCGGCGGACGCCGGATTTGGTGGTGGCGACGGAATTGAAGGCGAGAGAAGCCATTGAACGGAGATGAGATCATTGCAAATTCTCCGATGAAATCAAGGGAAAATCCTCTGTTTACAACTAAGCTAATTTTGGGGCTTTGTTAATTAATTACGTTACAATTATTTACAGAATCTTATGAATCATTAATTAGTAGGTGTAATGTTAAACCTAAAATAACAAAATAATAGTAATGGATACAGAGTATTTGGTTGAACCCCAAAACTTATTTAAGATCGGGATGAATTGATTAATCTCTCGTATTAATAAAAACAAAGTTTTAAAATACGTATTTGTGTTGTAATATAAAAAACAAAATTACAAGTTGTAAAATGATAAATGTTTTATGATCTATTCTCGTGGTTTTTTTTCTTTAATTTGATTTAATATTTGGTTTATAATATAAAAGTAAGACGTAAATAGTTTTTGATCTGGTTAAAGATAGCTCAACTGGGCATTAGCATTTACTCGTGCATTGCATGTATATTAGTACTATTTTATTACAGATATTGTATCTGATAATTTATTAATTAACTAAATAAAAGATTCATCCATATTTTGTTCATTTTCCCAGAATGCTAAAATTTGTACCCTTATCCTATTTATATTTTAGTAAGCTCTCATATATAATCAAACTTAGACAATTATTTCATCTTTATAAATCTTTAGCTTGATTTTCATTTTATTTTAGTTATGATTTCTTTCTAAAATACTTTATTTACACATGATCAAATATATAAATGCGTCATTTTCCTATTCATATCACAATGTATAAAATATTAGTTAATATTTTTACTCGTTTAAAATAATTTCACATTAGAAAAAAAATAATATATTTTTTAAATTAATTCCATTTGACAATAATTGCAGACAAAAAGATTGAATGTAATTTCAAGTTTAAGTCCTTCTACGGTTTAAAGAAAAAAGAATGTTCTAGTATTTTATTTTTTAAATCTAAATTTATGTTCACCTCTTACCTTACTGTGAATTATCATTATTGTTTCCGTATATTCTATCAAAATGATATCATTGTTATTGAAAACACGTGTTTTTTAACCAAAGAAGCAACACAATCAATAGGCATTATATACTTCTATAAGAGTATAATCTATTTTTTGTTAAATATATTGTGAAATATTTTTCATACTTCTCCAATTCACCGTAGCATTTATGCATCTTCTAATTAGTGTAAACAATATATATCGATCCCCTCCAATCTTTTTTTATTACTAATGAAATATCCTTCATAATTTTATTAAAAATATTCCTCAATTGAAAGAAATGTCTTTAGCAATTGAAAGCTGGATAAACATATTTGATCTTGACCGATTCAATAAATATATTAATGCTTCTTCTATTATACAACAAAGATGTATGCTAGCATCATACAACAACACAAAATTCAAGAAGTTGGGGGGATAATTGTCAAAGCTGAAAACCTAGTTATTGTAGAGCGAGTCTAGTGTTTTCCTTTAATATAAAAATACTTGATAAGCCTTCAAGGCTTCAAGATTGTCCTTCTTGGCCTATTGTTTGAGTTGATTGAAAGCACCAATGAAGGTAATCAAAGACGTAGACCATCAATTCTTTTTAAAAGGAGTTATTGCCGACCCTTACACCATAAATAAAAGATCAATTTTCCATCAAATAAAAAAATTGACAACAATTGATTTTTTTGTTAGACCGACACTCAAGATCCAATTGCAACCAATAAAATCTTATGCTTTACCGAAAAATAATAATTAAGTGATTTGCTCTAGTCAAATAGATTTTGCACTTCCTTTTAAATATCAAACAATAAAATTACAGAATCTATTAATATTTTAAATTCATTTTTTTAAAACACACACTGAATTTACTCTTTGTTTCACAAAATCATATATAATTCAATTAAGGAAATAATTTATGTAAGGTAACATCTCAATTAATTTTAATAACGATATTATACATTCTACTTTGACTGAGACAACTAAGTTCTTTTTTCTTACTTGCATTAAAAGAATTGGTTGGTCACTATTTTTTCTCTGGTTTAAATTCTAATGTTAATTGAAAACACAATAATAATGCCAATTAATGGACATATAATCAATTAGATCAACACACACTAATTCATTATATTTTACAAAATTGAGATGGGGTAGTAAAGCTTAAAAAGTATTAAGTTCTTTTGTTGGTATGCATAATTTGGAGAATCTCTGTATAGTTAATTGGTGGGATTTAAAAATTCTTAATATTAGGAAAATAATGATTATATCTAGCATGAGATCTACTTTTAAAGAATTAAAAAGATAAAATGAATATTTTGTCTAGTATAAGATCTATTTTCAACGGATAAATATAGCAAGTGAGATTTGGTACTTTTTAATATATATATATATATATATATATATAAAGGTAAAAAGGACAAATATACCCCAGAACTATCGTAAATGATATGTAGATATCCTCCGTCATACTTTTGGGACATTGATGCCCCTGCCGTCTAAAAACTAGAGCATATATGCCCTTCACTCTAACGGAAGACTAAATAGGGACACGTGGCGCAATCTTATCCGTCAATCCGATATGTAATAAATGTCGGGTCGACGGATAAGATTATGACACGTGTATGTCCGTTAGTATAAAATGTATATATGCTTTAGTTTTTGAACGACAGAGGCACCAACCTCCCAAATGTATAATCATCTGGGATTTATTTCTCATTGGTTGATTAGAAGGGGAAACATATCAAATTAAGATTCTTTTTCATTATCAAAACTAACTCGAGATTCTAACTATCTAACACGAGATGTTTAGTTAAGAATGGAAAATTTTCATTAGTGCTAACTTACCCCACCACTTGAATTGCTTCAAATGTTAGTAACATTGGCCATCAACAGGTGAAAACGAAATATAGGTTGGAAGAAAAATGACTGATTATGTTGAACATATAACTCTTCAAGCATCAGCCAAATAGCTTGCAATATAATAATCTATCAAGAAACTGCACCAATAACTTTTTTCTGGTAAGGTAAATAATATTATGAAACTCCACTCATTACTTTTAGGAACCAAAAATATGAAGATCACAAAACCAACTGGCTGTAAGTGAATACAAAACTGTTTCTTTTCTACCAAGTCACAGAACAAATACATTTCTAAAGATGCAACAAAATCAAACCCCCATAAGGAAAAACTCTACGACAATTGCATCCGTTTAATGTACCTAGCTGTACAAACTATCAATACAGTATTGCTGCTAATCAGTTTCTTATTTGTCAATCTTCAAACATTCCTTCATCTGATAGCTGAGAAGATTCAGTCCCATTGACATAAGGTTGGTTGGTTGTATTTTCACTTGGGTCGCCTAGGATGCTGTAATCGAAGTCTTCCTCGTCGTCTTCATCATCTGTATTCACTTGGTCGCTGTCAGAATCTTCATCATACAACTCCCGCACAAATCCTTGGGCCTCCATCTGCATCTGCTCCTTGATGGCATCTTCATATGACAACTCATACCAAACAGTACCTTTGCCAACAATAGATTTATTGTGAGCATCCGTCATTCGCTCCTGCTTGCTCTTCTCTGAGTTCTTTGGCTCGCCCCAGTAGTCATATCTATACAAGGGACTTTCAGGATCATACTGATCCTTGCTGATAGCACTTGGATCCACATACCTACCAGGCTCTTCCAGTGGGAGCCCAAGGGCTCGGCGACTGCAAGAGCATCAAACAAGTACAAAATCAGAATAACTAAAATAGAGATTAAACGTTCACATCCAGCGACACAAAGTGTGATGGAATAAGTCGTCTCTTCAAATGATACTAACATAGGATCACAGGCATTGTTTTAAAGCAGATGAAAGGACAAAGGAGACATGTCGGTCTGAGTTCAGATAACCTAACAATGCTGAAAATAAAATTTATCTGTGCCACTTGGATGTAAATGACTTGACTAGTAAAAACAAGAGAAATAGCAGAAGATAGCTGTAGACATGAAGGTACGGAATACTGACATCAAGGGCCGTAGATAAGGTAGTCACATATTAACATCAAATGCTTTAAAGTCTTTGACGAGACATCAATTATATGTTTAATATACATGTAATTCTTGTAAATTATTTCTACCCTTGTCTTCTATGTTTTCCTCAGGTAGGTCATGTCTGGACTTAGCTGAAAGTTTCAAGGTACTCTACCATGAAAACACCTAAAACAGATTGTAAGCAATATCATTTTAGAATATTGTACTTCTTGTGATAACAATCCAGTGAAAAAGGAAAACAGATAATACTCTAGTCATCCAATCCCTGGTTATTGCAGTCACTGTTAACCAGTGACATGTCCTTACACGACCACTCTGACTTTTATGTATTGAAAGTCGTTCATTTGTATAGACTGACCCCTGTGTCCATACTTTATTGTAATCCTTATGAAAACCTAAAAGGTACGTAAACATGACAGTACAATATGACTCGTGCGTCGCATACACCATGGCATGTTAGCTTACTGGCAAACTACAATGAGAAACTATTCCTCAATCACAAAGTAGTTGGTGTCAGTTATATGAACACAATGTCCATTCCACTCCATCTGGACCCATTTGTACCAATGTTCTATGATGAGTCGTTTTAGATAAACTAGACCCAAGCAAAACTAAAAGTAACTGACTTCTGGAGGACTGAATATTCATAAACAAATCAGAAGAATTCTCTAGATATTAAAAGCATTAATTATCACTAAGAGGTCGTTTGGTTTGAATTTAAGTTATGCTGGGATTAGTTATACTGGGACTAGTTATCCTGACCTTATTTCTTATTGATTGTTTGGTTTGTTGTACTAAAAATAATATCCATTGCATACTTCCTAAAACTAAGTGGTTTGATTACAAAAATACCCTCTCTTTTTTAGCTTTTTTGTATATATTTTTTAAGTAGAGTTTTAGTTATTCATTCTTAAAAACAAATCTCCACCTTATTTAACTTAATTATTTTTATGTATGAATTCTCATGAATATTATGTGTTCAATCATGTGTCAATTACGGAGGTATCAATACTCCACGCTAAAGAAAATGGAACTCAAGATTTTCCATCCAAAATCACTATATTTGTATGACAGTACCATATGTCCAAGTCCAAAAAATGATAAACGTCAACACAATTTGTTTGGGGGTTGGAAGGGAAGAGGGGACTTGATCAAGCAAACTTGTGTCTTGTGTAAACAAAAGTTGAAACACTAGAGAGAGCCGCCCATTTCCCATCTTAATAGTAGTGTATATATTGGGTGATTGACCTTTTCTTCACAACGAGCTAGCAGAAGCACGAATAGGCAAAGTTATTCTTTTTTGAGACGTAATGAGATATGTAGTCAACTGAAGAAGCAGAGGAACCAGAAATATCAGCAGGAACTAGTATTTGAAGGGCAGTTTTGTCATTTAATAAGTTTATCCCATGACAAATAATGATGGGATTATTATACCACCCATTGGGAGGGATAACTTATCCCGGTACTATTTATTAATCTCGGGATAAGTTATCCCAAACTTCCCAACCAAACACTAAATTAAGTGCCACTAAATATTTATCCCAGGATTATTTGTGTTTATCCTTCACACCAAACGACCCCTAAGTCTCCAATCTTATATCCAAATCCAATGACTGCATCTTTAGCGATGTTGATAAGCTTTGCAAATTAATGGGATACAGACAAAAACCCTCAAGTTAGACATGATGAGGCAATTCAGGTTTAGAAAGAAAACAGAAGGTAAACAAGTCTTTCAGTAGAGAAATTAGTACTACATATGAATGTCAATTGTATAATAAACAAATAATTCTTCTTCATTTCATTTTTTTGATAAAGATAATTCTTCTTCATTTCATTGGGGTGGGGGTTATAGAGGAAACATTTTTGGGGCACTGTTAGGATGGGGGAGAAAGGCCAGTGTGAATACCAGCTTATATCTCTTAATAGAGCCTCTCTTTCTTCAAGGGACCGACGCCAATGGATAAAATCGTATTCATCCATCTCAATGTTTCGTCTCAGCTTGGAAATTTTGTACACCTCTCCTCGTTCTTGTGCTTCTATTCTCAGTTTATTATGGTGCTGCATTACAATTACAAGGAAAAGCCACAAAGAGGACATGCTTTCTCAATTAGATACCTTTGGGAGGAAAACTCAAGATACAAAAAAAATTTTACATGGTTAAAGTAACCAATAAGCAGAATTTTCAAATGATATTGCCATTAATGTACTTGATATAGTTCTTGCTGTGGATTTCTTAAATAACAGGTGTAGTAAGACAAGGAGGTCTGTGCAGAAAAGGGAAAAAAATGAGTTTGCACTTCTCATGTATAAGTTCAGTAAATGTAGGCTCTTTTCAACTTGAAACTTTTAGCAGAACTGAGTCAATTTTGTATTCTTGGCCAAAGTAGCCTTTATGATTGTTAGTTTTTGTTCATATTTATCCCATCAAATATCATTTTTGAACTTTACACAACTAAAAGCTGATTATTTTTGTTATTAAATAAGATAACTCCGTTGTCCGCCTTGTACATCGAAGATGTTGACTTTAAATAAAAACATGTATATACCCGTAATGATTTTTCCAACTGTCCCAAAGTTTTCTTCCCAAGGTCAGACATTAAAATTAGATTGAGATTCTTAAAACTTTATTTAACGTGTTCTGATAAGGTTCCAAATTGTAGCATTATCACAGGAAGCGTCTCTCTTCTATCTGTTAAGTTTTTGGCTAAACGAGTTTGATATGTACCTTCTGAATTTCTAGATTCATAAGCACCTGATTTCAATCTAAGAATCTATCAATTTATCCCTAAACATGATAATAATGACATATGGCTATAGTCACAAACTCACAACAAAGTAATCAATATTATCTCAAACCTGACGCTCAGCAAGTGCAGCTTCCAAGTCAAGCTCTCTTACGCTGACTTTCTGTCAAAATTAAAATCGTGTTAGATAGATGCATGAAAGAAAAGAAAAACGACTTGATAAGCTGCTCACTGTAATCATCTTGGTAAGCAACACTTTCTTATAATAAGCTTTGGAGTACTCAGTGTTATTTTCTTCATCAAAATCTTCCTCATCAGCTAACTCTGTCAAGTTTTTGCCTTCATATTTATCAGGATTTGCCTCCATGTCATCCAGAATCATTTGTTCAGCATTATGGATCTGCCATAACTGCAGAATAAGACAGAATTGTTAATCATGATTTGTTAGCTGAGATGGCCAAAAAGGTGCCATAACTATGCATATCGGTAAGAAATAAAGTTTTAGGACAGCAGTTAAAAAAAATAAAGACATAGATCAGTTAAGTTTAACAAAATGGGATGATATTAATCTTAGCTTGTCCCATTTCTAAGCACATTCATACAACACATAACAACTTGAGAGGACAGATTTAATTGATCAACTAAGTTAAAGAGCAAAAAGAAGTTTGAGCAGAATTATTTGGCTATGATGGGTATATAGGTATATAACAATTACTCAAACCTCCCTAGTTTGAAGAATTCATGTGCAGAAAAGAGGAATACCTTGTCCACATAAGGGTGATTTGATAGTAGTGGTTCTTCTTCAACTTTGACTCCAGGGTTTTTTCTAGGAATAGGTTGTCTTCCACAGTCACGCTATGAAGGGAAATGAGTCAGACAGCACAAGAATAATTTAGAAGATAAAGTGAATCCAACATCCTATGGAATATGAACCAAAGTATGCATCATATAATAGGACCATTAAAATGATCAAATCCCTATAGATAATGAAAATTCAAGAGATCATACACTTAAGGATGTTGTTAGTGTTGGATTAAAGATGGGGCCAATAACAAAGAAGATGAAAAAGATGTCCACAAACTAACTGATAACACAAAATCTCAAACTGCTTTATGCAACGTCTAGAAATTGAAGTGTCACAGAAAGACAAAGTAACTATGTATAAGACTTTTTTTAGTATCGCTTGTATAGGATAAATGCATCTCAGAGCATATAAGTCTACAAGTACTCGGATCTCTCTATCCAAACATATTTAAGAAACTTCTATAACGTAGGGCTTGAAAGATATTGATCTGAATTAGTACATTGGTCCGTATGACTTTCCAAAAAATGGTACACTAGTCTGTAAGCTTGACTAAACTTGCAATTCCATCAAACTCTAAGAGAGATGGATTTTCTCTAATAGATCACACAAGATCCCAACAACCATTTGTTAGGAATTAATAAATATTAGCTCTAACTGAAACATTGGGAGCGTCTTTTGTTTACACCATGAAAAAGATATGACACTTGAGCCTAACTCGACCATAAAAACTAGCTCATGAAGGGAGGATTGCCCAAGTCCATATAAACAAATAATTAGTCTATTCCCCAAGCAATGTGGGACTCTGACCCACTCTAGCACCTCTCTTCATGCTAACTGGCTTTTGTACCATGAAAAAGATATGACACCAGGGCCTAACTTAACCCCAAAAGTTAGCTCATGAGGGGGGAGGATAGCCCAAGGCCATATAAGCAAACCACCTGTCTATTCCCCAACAAATGTGGGACGCTAAGCCACTCTAACACACCAAAAAAAGGCAGCTATTCCAACAAAAAGTATTTCAGGCTCAACCTTGAAATATATATTTCACATTACTTTTCGCTTACAAGAGAACCTTTTCAAATATTTTAAGATGGAAGCACTGATTTGTCTGAGCACTGAAGACTAATTCTAAAGACTGATACTCATATTGGTGAACACTTCATCAAAAGTCAGATGAATTTTCAGGCTTTCAGATTTGTAATTATTTTGTTGCAGTATTTGAATGCTACACAAGAACTTAAGTACTTAACATCTAACTGTCTCCTGCTACATATAGATAAAAACCTAAATTGTCAAATGCCATACTTGCCAGTAATATTTCAAATCTTTATATGTAATTAAATAGTATTATTTTTTTCTCTAAAACATCAGTTTAAAGAATTTATTAAAATATATCTATATAGTGAGCAGATACAATAAAAAAACATAAACAGAATTTCCATATAAAAAACAACAAGAACAGCAGCTTCTAAACATACCACAGCTCAATCTCAAACTAGTTGGGGTCGAAATATATGAATCACATGCATGATATTTTGCTCTATTTGAGCTGGTATCATTCCAATACCCAGTAATTCACTTAAATTAGGGGTTCTCTAAAACTAGAAGTTCTCCAGATCTCGCACTTATCCATACACAGTTCTATAAATTTCTGAACAAACTAAAAAAAATCCCATCATATAAGGTATTCAAATACAGAGACAACAGAATCACTTTGTTTCACTGACACAAGTAACCAGACTGAATTGAATTAGAAGAGCTGTGACGATCATTCACGTAAATTTCAGTAGGCAGGAAGGTACTGAAAGCTACCGTTTTGAGAATGTAAGCAAGCTACTTTTCTATTGAAGTGTGTCCATTGCACCGATCCTCTACCTATATGAAATTTTTCACTTCTATCATGTCTGTTCTTCACTAAGTCTGCATGGGCTTAAATATGTTGGCTTATAATACAAGTTCACAGTTCATTGGAGATGAGTGATAGGATGTATTAGGTCAAGTTTCATCAATCAAACGTGTCAAATGTTAAATTACTTGATACATCTATTTCTGAGGTTAAATTGGGCCATCAAAAAACCCTAACTTTGGAATTTAAGATTCCATGCATTGTTGATAAGAAGTTGGGAACTCCGACAAGAGTTCCTAATTTTAATAGAGATACTGAACTAAAAAAGGATTTATAAAAGTTGGCCAAAATAAAATGGTACTTACACGTAATTCATCTAGATTTGTATCCTCTTCACGATGAAATATAGGCGGAAAATCAAATCTATTAAAGCTGCAATGATAGGAGATACATATGCAGAGATAAATAATTAATGACTGATCTGGGACTTTCTCACTAATGTCTCTATTAGTGTGTTAGACAAGTAGAACCAACTAAAATGTGTGTGTGTGAGAGAGAGAGAAAGAGAGACCCAAAATAACATATTAATGTGCCTTTGCAAGAATAGTATTGACACTGAAGAAACTTGAGAAAGGATTGTTTCAGAAATACACTCAAGCTACATACATTAGGTGATCTATGTTAGGATCAACAAAGCGCATCTCAATAGGGAACCGAAACCTGTAAGGATCACGTTTAGCCTGCAAAGGAATGAAAAAAAACCCTGTAAGGCATCAATCCACAATAATTGTGATTGTCTCAAGCACCTTAAATGTGTGAAATAGCTGTGAACCAGAAAGGAGAGATGAAACTAAAAGATACACGTAAGTAAATTTTGCCATTTAAGTATAAAAAGATCACATGTCCTCTTTGTCTTTTCAACTTCATCACAGAATTCCAGAAAATTATCTCAATTTCACAAAGGTACTTAAAGGAAATAACTGATAAGAAAAGTTAGAAGTATAAATGAACCAAAAAATGATTGTAACAATGACAGCAGCTATATATCTTGCAACCTAAACTCGTATACATGTATGCATAGTTGTGCATATCGAATGCTATCCCAGACAAAAGCTGCTAGTGCACCCTAAATGTATCAGATTTTTCTAAATAAAGCATGATATCAGCCTAGATTCCTAAAACCTCTGAATACATATGACTATAAGCTAAATCTGCAATTTGGTATCTAAATAATACACTTCATTCCAAGTACATTGAGAAGCCAAAAAGTAGCAAGATCACTGATGATGAGTGCATAACAGAGCATGACCCTCAGCAGTATAATGTAGATATATAACATAGCAGAAGTGACTTGGCAGTCAAATGATTATGATACAGGCTAGAAATCAAATGCTGCTCTTTGATGAACAGAAATTCAGTAAATACTAAGCATCACTCACCAGAATTTCAACTATGACATGCATACCAACTTTTATGTGATGGCGGATCCAATACCAGTCATTTCGCTTTATTGGCACCCACCTGCAATGCATTGACAAGGGAATCATCAAACACATGAATCTGAAGTTTACACCATCTAATGTACTTGTTGATACTGTCTTATTCTGCTAGATCTATGGCTGCCTCATTAAAATCATTGGAAACAAGCAAAACAAAGTAGTAGATTCCTTGGACCCTTTTTAAAATTCTTATTCTAGTCAAATTCAACAGCAAAGTTGAGTAATCAAATAAACTCCAAAACACAATAAGAAACTGTTAAGATTCACTGGTAGTGATTATCTTTCATCCGACTGAAAGTCATGGACAATTTATTAAACAAAGTAAGCAGACTCAGCACGCCTTCTGAGATTCCTTTAACCGATCCAATAAATGAAAAAGAAAAAGGAAAAAACTCCTTGCCCCTCTCAGTTTTCATTAAGATGCAAAATGACTTCTCCATGAAGCACAGAACCACCACCTTGAGCTACTTCTAAACATATATAATCACTGATACCTAGCACAATGATTCGTTTTTCTCAACTCCTTCTGATTCTACTACCACCAGAAGCACACACATATAGAGAGAGTGAGTTTAACCATCTGGAAGTGAAACTTCTGTCTCAAGGCAGATAGATAAAGTTTTACAGACAAAAATCTCCTACATTTATCCTCCAGTAGCAAATGAATCTGGACAAAGGATGCCGCTTTTTCTTTATTTTATGAATGGTGATTTTAACAACTTGGACTGCAAGTAACCTTTCAAAGCTTGTATTGGTCTAGTAATGGGATTTCAGTTCCAAAAGAAAACCTTAATCTCACATCCTAAACTTTTCCTGCAACTTTACGCCATGGGTGGGAAGAAACAAATGTAATCAGAATTTGTATGGAATTCTTGAAATCTGTACAATTTACATTTTATTTCAAACTTCATCTCCTTGAACACGCTTTCATACCACCTTCACTTCTCAAACCACATTCAATTTCATTTGAGGGACGTTCCTACTATTTACATGGATGTTAGACAATTATAATACATGTCCACAATTTGTTATACAGATCAGATGAACATGCTTACCCATCATGAACACCTCCAATATCAACAAATGCTCCTTGATAAAGGTGTATAGCTGTCACTTTACCAGCACAAATCTGCAAAAAAGACTTCCTATAAGCCTGCCTTTCTTCAAACTAATGTAATGTTTGATAAGTTGACATAAGTTCCAACCAAATTGAGGTATGTGAGGAAAATGACTTTATGTCCTAGCAATATGAAGTGGATACCACTGATCCTAGCTGAGGTTTCAATTTTATGTTGATGTGACAGTTTCCCATATTTTCTGTAATACATAATTTTTTATTTTTTTTTTATAACCGAGAAATCCGTCTGTGACCCGTCCTTTGGACCAATCACAGCCTTCTAAACTCGGTGGATAATGGGCCCGCCCCTCTACCCTTCTCCACTTAAATACCGGGCTTCGCTTTGCATGGTGTGGGGCTTGAACCTGCGACCTAAGCCACAAATCCTCCACCTTTTGCAACTTGAGCTAGGCCTTGGGGGCTGTAATACATAAATTTACAGTGCATACATTACAAAAACATTGAACATGCATGTCAAATTTCTCTAATAATAAAAATTAGAGTGCAAATGAATGTCCATGTATAGATAACTAAATATCCGATGCAACTTTGACAAAAAGGATTCACATGGGATACCGACAATGGAGGGGTGATTAAAGCTAAAACAAGAAAATAATGTCCTATCGTTTTTCTTTATGTTGTGAATAACCTAAACAACAGTGCATGAATGTTTATTTCTACCACCAATCTGTAGGATAAACTACTCAACAAGATAGTAATAAAATCCAACCAAAACACAGCTAGTAAACTTGTAGACATGATTAGTCTTTTGGTGGGAAAGAAATACTTAAGTTTATGCCAGAGTTTTCAGATTTATTTTCATGCTAGGGAAGAAAACAAAAAGAACCAAAAGACCCCCCACCCACAAAAAAAGAAAAAAGTAAAAAAATGTAAAGAATAAGATACATACTAAGATAACTGAAAAACATTAAACTTTCTGGTATAATAAGAACAAACAACAATCAAATATCACGCTCAGGCTATTTTTGATCAGGGATTATCCTGCTCAAACTATTAACGTCAAGTATCGCTAGAGCACTTTGAAATCTCTTCAATCACTGCTCAGTTTCTCATATTCATCAATCAAGATGTACGAAAATGGACTCCGTAAGAATCACAATGACCTTCTCATCATCAGAGAAAGGGAAAAGGAAAGCAACTTACTTGTCCTGGGTAGTAAAATGGGAGTTCATACTGCAACCAAATGAAGAGGGGAAAAGTTATGACAAAACATCAATAGCCCAAATAAACCTAACAACAGTAAGAAATATTCAAATCTGCAAATGCAACATCTATCGTACCATTCCATCTTGGTAATCCTTTCCCCTTTTTCTCCTGCCAGGATAATAGTCTTGGTCATACTGCACAGTCACAATTTGAGGGTAAGTACAATTATTGATGAACCAAAAAAGCTTTCTTTTGGAAGCCGTTTTCCTGACAATAGTGAAGGGAAAATCTTTACATTGAAAAATTAACTAAATGTTCAAAAGCAAGTAGAATTCTTAAACACTAATGCAGGATACCTTCCACGTACAGTTTTTGCCATAGCACGACATGAATTAAATACTGCAGCAATTCATTACCTTTAAGTTACACACTAAGAGCTTTTTTTTTCCTTTGATAAGACAAGGTAAAGTTGCTTACTAATAGCTTCACTTTCAAAATCCAGTGCAATCAATCACTACCTTCTATCAGATTGTGTCAACGATTTCAGTAGTTTTTGAACTTTTTCAATAATTGGTCTAAGAGATGTAAAAGATTTGGACTAGTGCAGATGCTTGAACTACCAAAATTTCCTTCTCCGGGAAAAGGGGAAAAAGGATGGCTCCGTGCATTCCACCATGGTGGGGTTTCGTTTTGGTTTTGGTTTTGTTTCATATATTTGAATTCACATTTAGATTTGAACAGAAAAAATGATAGTTATCTGACTCCTTAACCCCCAACAATTCTGTCATTTAAGACTAAAGGTCATTATTTGTAGAGTTAGACTTATTAGTTGTTCCACTGACAAAAGGACAGACCCCTGCGATCTGATATTTCTTGGAATGATTTTTCTCTAAACCTTGATAACTCTAAATAGATTTATTGTTTTTTTATAGATGTGGTGTCCCGCCTCCAGGTCATCTTGCACACACCTTAATTAATTCCATGCCAATCAGCATCAATCACTCAAAGATAGGGGTTGTTCAGCAAGAAAAGTGTGCATAAACTGAAATGATATGTTCAGTTGATGAAAGCAGCAAAGGTACAAGAGTCCTAGTTGCCACAGAATTGATGGAGGCGTAGTTGCCAATTACTTTCATCATCTGCAATACCCACTCTATTTGGTTGCACTAGCCTCTCAGAGAAGAAATTCTTGGTAGTTCAAGCATCTTAACAAGTCCAAATGATTTTTTAATTTCTTAGCCAGCATATAAATGAACAACTTAAAACTACCCAAAACTCTTTACCGCACAAAAGTTAGGTCCACAGGTTGAGCTAGGATTTGAAGTTGCCTTCCGATTTGCCATCAAATTCATATCTCATTTTAGTTACTAGGTTCGTAACTATATATTTATACATATTTAATGAATTTCCTAATACAAATACAGGGTCTAAGCAAAAGTTACTCGACCTTCCTCTCCCTGCGTCCTGCATCATATCAGAACTTCATAAAGGGATACGAAATTACCCTGTACCTTGTAAGATTCTTCTTCTAATCTATCCTTGTTAGCAGCAACCCACTCATTATACTGCTTCAAGAACACTTTATACCGTTCCAAACTCATATCATCAGTCTCCGTATTCACCATCTCCTCCACTTTATCATAGTCCACTCTCACAGCCTGCATCTTATGAGCTTCCCTAATGAACTCCAATTCCTTCTTATCAACCTCCCACCCCCTCGGCGGCCAATCCCTAGGTGGTACATGTCGAACCACCAACGGCCCAGCCCACATAGTCTCCAAAGGCTCAGGAATATCACCTTTAATCTCAAATTGCTTAGCGTAATACTCATCTTCCGTTATACCCATTTCCACAATCTTCTTTTTCCGGTAGTTGGGACTAAGCATTCTGAAAGCTTCAATAGCTTCAGGTGACTGAAGCGCAACTTCTTCACCTTCATTAAGAGATTTCCGAGCAAAATCAGCTTCAGGTGAGAGGATTTCTTCCCATGGAGCCCAACCACGGTCGACCCAGTTCCGGCGCCGGGCTTCTTCTTCAGATTCTTTCTCTTTGGGTCCAAAAGCTTCGAGAAATGCGTCGTCATCACCTACTGGGAATTCATCTGAACTGAAACAGTGAAGAGTAAGAGGGGAATGCTTGAAATTGGATGAAGTAGAGAGATTGAAGAAGGGAAAAGCAGTGAATTTAGAAGAATTTAGGGGTTTAAGGAGGGTTTTAGGAGATGGAAATGTGAAGAAGAAAGAACAAGTTTGAAGAGTTTGCATTTTGAGAGGATATTGGAATGCTTGTTTCCCCTTTGAGGCTTGAGTTGCTTCGTTTTTACAGAAGATAAAGTTCGTTTGTTCAAATTCTTTTTTTCATTTTCTCTTTCTGAGACGGTAGGAGGACATATCTTTGGTTTTTCATCCCATAGGTTATACGGTGTATTAATAAAAATAATGCATGCATTAATTATGTATATTATATGATATTTTTTATTTTTCGAAAATCAAACAATTTAAGTTTGATCAGAAATTTGCGCATGAAATTGTCATTTTTTTAAAATGAAATCTATATATTTGTAAAATACGTAAAAAGGAATATAAGTCACAATAATTAATAGTTCAAAATGTTTAAAAGATGTGTGATTTTTTTTACATGCTATGTATAGCTAATAGTATTCGATTAGTAATACATGCGCATGGTTAAAGACTGCATTATCCCTCAAAAGTTTTTTTATATTTTTTCCATTATAATTGTGAAGGGTATGTTTATAAATAAATATTTATACGCAATACATGTTATTTTTAATACACCAAACTAAATAATGCATAAGAAATAATCTATATAAAATTAATACAAACATTACTAATACACTTTATTTAGCGTTTTTAAAAAAAATTGATTTCACCTTTTTTTTTTCTATACAAATTTAAATTAATCAAAATTTTAAGGTGATATTGTAGGGTATTATACAACGCAAATTTAGACGCTATAATTATGAGTATGATTTTGTTGAACCTAGTGGAAAATACTTAGATTTAAGATTGCATTTTGCATTGTAAGTTTGAAAGAAATGATAGAAAAGGGAAGGGATATATATCTAGCTAAATGTTAATAAAAACAAAATATTACTTTTTCGTTTTATATAGTAAATTATTTTAGTAAAAATAATTGTACCATATTACTCTCTCCGTCCAATAATAGTTGTTCAATATACTAAAAATAGTTGTCCAATAATACTTGTCCAGTTTAGAAAATCAAAAGATAATTTATATTTTGTGTCTATTTTACCCTTGCTACTAAATACTATTTATCATCTAACACAATTTTCAAAGCATTAAATTTAATAATGTCAAAGGATAAAATAGTAATATTAGCCTTATTATTTATTGTTTATTAAAGAGTATGTCAAGTCAATAGTAGACAACTATTATTGGACAGTTCTCCATCTTACTAAATCAAGAAAACATTAATTAATTTTTTCCTATATTACTCTTGCAATTAATTATTTTTTAAAGTCTTCACATTAGTTTGTAAAATTCCTTAGAAGTTTTTTAAGGTGTGAACTAGCAAAATTATTTTTATTTATGATTTTTTAATATGCGTGTAAAAAGAAAAGTTGCATGCAAGTTGACTTGGACGCCACAAGTTATAAAAAAATTACACTCTTTTGAAACCTCTTAATAACTCAAGTTTTTTTTTCATGAATCACGATATACTCTCTTTAGTCCATATTAAGTAGATTGTTCGATATAGAACTCAAATTTTTGAGTTAAATAATATACATATAGAAAATTACTGATTTTTTTATTTTTATTTAAATATATATTTTCCATTCAATGTGTCAAGTACTTAGTTAATTCTAATTGTAGTTACTACTATTTGTAGGCAAAAATACTACTACTATTATGACTTATGAGCAGATTTATATGTTTAATGGGATGCATATAATTAAACGTGGCAGAGTTTGGATAGAACACAAACACTTCAATATATTTTAAATACCAATAAACCAGAAACACAAAAAGGTGATGCAAATGATAATCCAATTAGAATTCTAATTAAAAAGAAACACACTCTTTTTTCCTTTTAATTTTTCACACGCTCTTGCTCTTCCCACAAAGAAAACAAAATTATTACGTTTAGTAGAAGATTTGTTAGATCAATTAATTAGTATGACAGAAATGGTGAAGAAGAAGATAGAATCAAGTAAGGAAAGTATTATAAACGATTGGCTACCCATCACTTCATCGAGAAATGCAAAGTGGTACTATTCCGCTTTTCATAATGTTACCGCTATGGTTGGTGCCGGTGTTCTTGGGCTCCCCTATGCAATGTCCCAATTAGGTTGGTATGTATCTGTTACGTACGTGTTACGTTATGTGTACGTAGTGACAAATAAAAGTGAATATGATTGTTTTGATACTTTTTACCACCTTCTTAGATTCATATAAAGTAAGTAAACTTTTTTTATGTAGATTTTGGACGGATATAGAAAAAAAGAAATTAAAATGTTGAGGTCAAAATGCATGCAAACACCCTGGCGTGTCGGACCCCTTTTTCGATTTTTTCAATTCAAGTAATGGTATTGAATGAGCATTATTTTATTTAACGAGTTGTAACTTGAAATTAAGTTATAATGTTTCAAGTCACTTTTCTGAATCCCAAATTATTTTCTTTCAAGTGCATATCAATAAAAAAAAATTAACATGTTTATATAATATAACAGGGGTGTTGGAGTCACATTAATGGTATTAGCATGGGTGATAACATTGTACACTTTATGGCAAATGGTACAAATGCATGAGATGGTACCAGGTAAAAGATTTGACAGATATCATGAATTGGGGCAAGAGGCTTTTGGAGAAAAACTTGGGCTATGGATTGTGGTTCCTCAACAACTATTAGTTGAAGTTGGAGTTAATATAGTTTATATGGTCACTGGTGGCAAATCCCTACAGAAGATTTATGAGACTGGTTGTCCTAATTGCCACCCTTTGAAGACTAGCTATTTCATCTTGATGTTTGGTTGTGTTCATTTTTTCCTTTCTTTTTGTCCCAATTTCAACTCCATCACTTTAATCTCATTCCTTGCTGCTGTCATGTCTCTCAGGTATGTCTTAATTTGGTTTTGTATATTTCCTTTCGAATTAGAAAATATATCATCAACTATTAAGAAGTCCTTAGGTTTAACTATATATGCATCTTATCTTATTCAAGAAATAATTAAAAAGAAGAACATCTTTCTCAATCCAACAACAACAATCTCAATGTAATGCCACAAGTGGGGTTAGGCGAGGATGGTGTGTATATACACATTCTTACCCCTACCTTAACTTGTGAAAGTAGAGAGACTGTTTCCAATAGACCATTAACAACAAATAATATAATTACTAAAATCAATACTTCTCAATGCAAAACAACAACAACATACCCTTTGAAATCCCACAAAGTGGGGTCTGGGGAGGGTAGAGTGTACACAGGCCTTACCACTACCTCGTGGTAATGAGTAAGATTAATTATTATATTTTTCATTGTGTAGTTATTCAACCATAGGTTGGGGAGCATCAGTACACAAAGGAATATCTCCAGAGGTTGATTATAGTCCAAGGGCTTCAACAATTACAGGAAGAATGTTTGGTTCCTTAAGTGCTTTAGGGGATATTGCATTTGCATTTGCTGGCCACAATGTTGTCTTGGAAATTCAGGCTACAATGCCTTCAACTCCTGAAAAACCATCCAAGAAACCTATGTGGAAAGGAGTCATTATCGCGTACATCGTCGTGGCTATGTGTTACTTTCCTGTAGCTTTTGTTGGCTACAGAGTTTTTGGAAATAGTGTGGAGGACAACATCTTGATATCCCTACAAAAACCTGCTTGGCTTATTATCATGGCTAATGCATTTGTTGTCATTCATGTTATTGGAAGCTATCAGGTTTAAACTTTAAAAATTATTCAGCATTCGAAATTCAATGATGTGATAGACTGATACACTATTTTTATTTGCTTGATTTTCTTTTTAGGTGTTTGCTATGGGTGTGTTTGACTTGATCGAATCTTACTTGGTGAAGCAAAGAAATTTTAATCCAACTAAAACATTACGAGTAATTGTTCGGACTGGTTATGTTGGTATGTCACCATTATATATTCCACTATTTTTATGTTCTAAAGACAATAACTTATGTTTTTTTTTCTTTCTTATTGTGTGTTGGCGCAGCCCTAACAATGCTCCTTGCAATATCATTCCCATTCTTTGGTGGGTTGCTTGGTTTCTTCGGAGGATTTGCATTTGCTCCTACTACCTACTTTGTAAGTCAAAGATCGCGTGTTATACTGTATTTGTAACGGACTACAGAACCAAATATTGACATGCCTTTTTCTCTGTTGTTGCAGCTTCCTTGTATCATATGGCTAATCGTATATAAACCTAAAAGATTTGGGTCGTCTTGGTTCACAAATTGGGTACGTATGTTACAAAAACTTGCAAACATCTTTGAGAAATTGGCTGTATTGCTAATACCATTACTAATTGTTTTCTTTTTTTCAAACACAGATATGCATCATACTTGGGGTTCTTCTGATGGTTTTAGCTCCCATTGGTGCCTTGAGGCAGATCATACTGCAAGCCAAGGGTTACAAGTTCTTTTCTTGAATGTAGTATTTTTAGAATTTGTCCAACAGACAATATTTTAAATGCCTAGCTAACTATATTAGTATCAAACCATAGTGAAAAAAAGATTGATATTTGGAGCTTATTTAAATAAGCTTCCATTTGTAGATGCACATATTTATGAATATCAAGTATCAGCAGAAAAGGGGCTCGCTTGGCTGAAACATGGCTATTTGGTGTTATCAGTGATGCTATAGATGCATACGTGATGAAAACAAATAAGAAAAATTACATCTAAGAGTGTAAATGTATCCTTATACTTTATCTCCGTTAGGGCAAGGGGTATATTTGAACAAACTATAACTAACTATGAGGGCAAATATGACCGAACCATTAACAAACCAAAATCCAAGATGAAGTGAAGTCCAACTTCCAAGACTGACTACATGATAATTTTTTGCTACTCCTAAATAACTTAACTTATGTACTTTACTAGCTGCAAAAGAGTATCAGCAAAATATAATGTAACTAGCGAAAATGGCCACAAAGTAAAAGACCACCTGAACTAATTCTATTCCGTTCTCGATACCTTTCAAACAACAGCTCTTCACTTCGTTTAAGTTTGTTGTATTCAGCCATATCAAATCCTGAACTTTGGCAACTTTCAAGTTCTCCTGATATGTTTCCACCATCTTCAATCGTATAGATTGTTCTATTCTTCTGTTGACTCTGCTGAATAGCTGGGCTCCAACTCCCATGGCTGCTCATGGAATAACTATTGTCATTCTGAGGGGAGGTGATGTCCTACAAGAAGGAAAGTTGGGGCAAAGTTACAATAGATGTCTGGGAAGAGAATGAGATTTACTACTAGAGAAAAGTACAAATTATATGGCTAGCACACTACTAAAGTGAATGTGTAAATGCAAAACAAATGGCACGGCATGGAAAGCACCTCAAGCAATTTAGTAAAGGAATTTGTTTTTTGTCTAGCATTTTAGCATGTAGAGATTTCCAAGGTCTTCTCTATGAAGAAGTGGAAGCAAGATAATATCCAAATAGGCGAAATGATAGGTACTTACGGCACAGAGTGAGCCAACATACCTCCTAGTTTGACCAATTAACGAAATTATGTAATTCCTAAAAAGTATCCAATCATCTGGAAACTGTAGCTAAACCTAACAAGTATCATGGAGGACGTTATCCAATCAAGAGCGCACTTGCTAGTATATTATCCCTAAAGCAGCAACTAACTTTTTATACGTCACAAAACAAGCATGCAGAATTTAAATCTATTAGGAGGAAAACAAGTATCACTTTACCTGTCTTGCATCACATATTGACGGTTTCCTACTAACAGGAGTTTCCACTTCTTTTATGGGAGTGAAAGAACCATCATTGCTTGTCTCCCACTGCAACCAGGGGAAGATAACCCCGTCGGTTCCAACAGGATGACAATTAGCTCCTGCTGGACTTTGATTAACTGCTTCCCCATAAGTAATACTGTCCCTTGGCTTAGCTATTCCTCCTAATGTGGAACTTGCATCACTTCTTTCTCCATCAAATGAAGAAAAATCTGTATCTTCTATATTTGCAATGAAATCCACAAAAAACTTCTCTGCCTCATCATTCAATTGTGTTGATGTCCTGTTTCTATCATTACTTCTCTGGAAATTTGTAAAAAAACTAGTAATAAAGGAAACTACTACAGAGGTGAATAACAGATAATCAAGAAAGTCGGAAATTGATCGTTCAACCAAAAAAGGGAGAGACCTTTCTACGTGGTTGTTTCTGCCCAGCAGCAGAACTTTTTGTATCAGGAAGTTCTTTGACAATCCGCCGATCCCTACCTCTTTGGTCTTCCTGCATAATTTCATCAAGCAGATATTGCATACACTTCTGACTTTAATATTAAAGAAAGTTAAGACATTCATTTTCTGAGGATTACAATCACATAAGATAGTGATTGACAAAGAAGAATCAGAACCAGTGTGCAAAGAGACAAAAATATTAGACTGGAAAAAAGACAGCATAACATAGTAATTGCCAAAGAAGATCTCGACACCATGTGTGGAAAACAGGAAAATGAAAGCATGGAGAAAACTTACCTGCTCCAATTTTGTCGCATAACTCTTTCTGGCCACATGACTTGACTTGGAGCCAGTAGTTTTCTTCCCCATGGTCTGCATTAGTCAACATGAAATAGTAAGCAAGTCATAAACTCTGGGAGGAGTAATTTTCTTATTTGATGGAACAAATAAATCACACACTTGTTCAAGTTCAGTTTTGATTTCTTCAACAGCATGCCTGAGTTCTTTTCTCATTGCTTCGTACAGTTCACCATTCACATCCCCATTTGGATGCTCACCCTGAAGAACAATAATATATTTCAGAAAAAGACAATTGATAAGACATAGGGAAAAGTCAGTGCATGCTACTTTGACAGATAAACGAAGTAAACCTTTTTCTGTGCATAAACTGCTCGAATGGTTTTCTCAATGCCATTTTTACAGATAAGAGCATCCTTTGTGTCATCGTCAGTCAAGGCAGAAGAGTGACTCTAATATGAATGAAGAAGTGCATAAATTAGTAACATTGCAAGAAGGCATGTAGAGACACACAAAAAGCAGAAAATAATAAGAACAAAGGGCAAGAGCAACTGCAATTTTTTTGTGAGAAATGATACATTAACCCAATAAGTTCCCAACAATTCAAAGAGAAGAATATTAAATTGTCAACTTACAGAGTAGCCATCATGTAACAGAGACATGTCTTTTTGGCTAAAAGACCTCCTTAATTTTGGATTATTTACAGCTGTAGGCTTTATTGATGATGGAAAGTCACTAATTTTGTTGCTCTGACTCTTCTTGATGTCAACTTGACTGTTGGAATTTCGATAATGATCTGCATCACTCTGCCATACAATAAAGAAAATTCTTGATCAAAAAGTGCCTCCACTGCACATTTATTTGCTCATACCTATGGCTTTCTCTTATTTCTTCTTTTTAGACAGTGATCTTAAGAACTCATAGATAATGAATATTTAAACAACCCAAGGTTTTACGGACATACACCCATATAACATGTAGATTTGCCATAAGTTTGTATGTCCCTCTAGTGTGTTTTCACAATCAGTATTGAAATTACCATATCATACTGTGGTATGCCCCATCAATGTTCAGAGATAAATAAGTTTTATTGATAAAAAAAGAACTAGGACATTTAAATTGCGGTGAGATTTTTCGGAGAATTAATTATGTCAGAGTCAGCTTGTCCTCGAACATTGAATTCCAACTTCTCAACTAAAGTTATGAAAAGTTCAAAGTTTCTGGAAGTTAACATTACCCTCACAAATTTTCAAACTTACTCAGTTATGTACACATCTGAGATTTTGAGATAAAACAAAATAACAAATTAATGGGCGTAACCATTACCTTTGAAGAAATTTTCCCATAAAGTAGGGTATAATGTACAAATATAGACATAGTAAATGAAGGCATGCCTCCTCAAACTGATTTTTTTGTTTTAGTTCTTATGAACACTTAAACTTCCATTTGTTAGTTTCTTGTCATAGGATTTCATGCATGGTTTCTCTTTCAAGATACAAGGCAACTTATGTGTTATACATAAGGAATTCACGAAGGCTATCTTTATCATTAGATGTACACGAGTGACATTAATTTTAGTCTTACTGGTAGAATGTAAACAATCAAAGTAGTTTTGGTGAAAAAGGACCCTTCTGCTTGGAATTAACAACCAAAAAAGATATCTACTTTCTGAATGGCCAATTAGGTTTCATATATTTTGTGTTTACAGATTTGTATTACATTTTCTTTCTTTTGATCAGTAAAAGAAGATCTGTGTACTGCATAGTCCATTGGAGCTAAATTCAATTTCATCCCTTCCTCCGCTCCCCCACCTACCCACACACACAAACTAAAATGAAGGGAAGAAAAGTGAAAGATATTCATACAGATAGTTTCCAAAGTTGAAATGCTCCAAGTTTAGTAGTCGCTTTGGTGAATTCCATTAAAATGTTCATTCCCAAAGATTATATCAAGCAAAGTTCAGTAGTCAAGTTAAAGAACATATCCAATGAAATCCCACAAAGTGGGGAGTGGGGAGGGTAGAGTGTAAGTAGACCGTACTCCTACCTCATGGAGGTCGAGATGGTATTTCCGAAAGACTCTCAGCTCAAGTGACGCAAATCAAAGCAGTAATGGAAAGGAAAAACAATGAAAAAAACATGAAAACTAGTCGCAAAGCATACATGCAAGGAGCAGTAACATTGACAACATAATGGGACCACTCAAAACATAGTACACAATAGATGATAAACTACATGAATACAGCTAATATTACGCCAAACACAGTGCTCTAGACTACCAGCCTACCACCAAGCCCTATCCCGTCAAAAAGCAAGACAAAGCTCGACTAACTACTAACCTTCTACCCTAATCAGCTACCTCAGTACACAGAAATTGCTTGAACCAGTCAACTCCTACAATTATAAAGATATGCTCTAGTTCTACTCCCTAGTCAAACAAAAAGAAGGAAAGGATAGAGAAGTTTCACCTCCGAATCACTAATCTGATATCGAACAACAGAAACCGACCTCCTTCTCCTCGAACTGGCATCTGACTTAGCTAGGTTACTCCGGGAACGATCAGCAGCAACACTTTTCCGATCAGCAGCAGAGGTCTTTGAACCCTGCCTGGAAACTGACCTACCACGCCTCCTCGACGACGCCGTTTCACTCGCCCAATGCCCAATCCCCGACGCACGCCTTTCTGACCTGCCACGGTCACTATTTTCTCTCTCCTCCTCCTGAGAAAAGAACTCTATCGCCAGATCATCAAGGCTGATATCAGGAACTCCCGATCCTCTAGTCGTATTAACAAACTTCCCACGCGGAGCAGCATTGTAGCCTAAGTCAGTCTGTACAGGCTCCTCATAGCGCCGCGGCCCGTGGGCAACTCGGCTGAGACTCCTAGAACGGCGATGAGCTTTGTTACCAGAGCTACCGGAGGAATCATCAGCTCCCGCAGGACCTCCTCCTAAGGTAGTCCTCCGAGTCGTCGATTTGAACGCCGATGACGCCATCAGTGAAGAACCATTCAAAATTGATTTTGGTATAAAATATAAATTGTTTAATAGTGGAGTGTTATCCTATAGAGGGTTTTCTGGAGAATGGCGTTAAATGGAGTATTGATGAAACAGCTCAGAGAGAGAGAGTGCATTTATATGATTCGGAAGAATGAAGGAACGATTTGGCGGAGGTATCGAAATTGTAGAAAATTTGAAAATGGAATAGTTTAATGACTTATTAGTCCACGTTAAAATACTGTGTCACAATTATTTTTGAATTCACAATAATGCAACCAATAATCAACAATATTTCTTTGGAAGGGAAATTCGTGACTATCTGCACCAACTTAGTCACTCTTACAATTTAATTTCATACTATTATTTCACATTTTTTCAGCATCATTTGTTATCTAAGATGCGATTGTGATATTTGACCAATTAATATAGAGGTTTGACCAAAAAATATTAGTATATACTTTGAACGAAGACAGTAGTCATTTGGTGGTAAAACAATTTTATATGACAAAGGCCACTTGAAATCAGAGTACTAAGAACAATTATTGGTCCAACAGGAAAAATAAATGTTGTCATTTTTTAAATTTGAAATTGAAATGGATTAAGCTACCTGTGAAAAATTATTTAAGAGATTTCTTGTCTTTTTCTACTGATTCTGGTCCAATAGAAATATCATATTCTCCACTTTCAAATTCGAAATTCAAATGGACAAATAGTGTGAGCATTTAAGTCCTGCCACAAGAAGGAAAACCGGCTAAATGAAAGAGTAATAGGAAGACTGGTAGCTGAAGTCTTTTAGCCTAAAAGAGGAAGAGGTTATTGGATTCAACAAAGTAACACCAACTGCCGGGACAGATACGCGTGATAACAATTGGTAGTAATTAGTAGTATCATGAATGAAAAAGGTAAGTTCTTGGCATCCAAATGGGCAGCCTGTTCGGATTTGGATTGGCAGTAAGAAATTCTAACTTCTAACTTTCGACTTATTTTTGTTATTTTGACTTAAAAACAAGTACTTATAAGCACTTTTTTATTTTATCCAAACTCTCCAAAACAGGCTTAAAATAAGCCATCGAAACAGGCTCACCTACCACGCAACTACTTTTCTACTAGTTGTTGTTAAAAGCACCTATGCTCTCAAGTCTCAACCAACAATCATCAAACTTATTGACATTCTTGTGATCCCAAAAACCAGTTAAACTAAATTCACATGAAACATGCAATATTCCCTCCCTCCCATTCACTGCATTTATTATTATTAGCAAGAGAAATTGGAAACACAGACACGGACTCCCCCCACTTCCGGAAGAAAGGGAAACCAGATCAAGGAACATGTTCCGAAAAGAACAGATAACCCTAAGCAGAGGAAGAATTCACCTATTGACCCTACAGCTTTCCAAGGTTGGCATGGGCACCTGAATTGCATCTTATACTTGGGACCTGTTGGTTAAGCATGACAGGATGGTATCGAAACAGGGAAGCAAGATTACTAAACAAGGTTCAAAGTTATTATACATTCATAACAGAACAAAACAAGAGAAACACATATACCAGAGTCACTAAAGACTCATTCTCGGAATGTGAAGAGGTTTACAATCCAGTTGAACACCTAAACAAGAGTATAGCCCCTAAATCACATCAAACATCCATCTGCGCATTTGTGGTCCGAGAGAACACTTTATTCTAAACTATTTTATCTAACGACGAAGAACAGGATCATCACCAGCAGCGCCACCAACGAGTGAACTGCCACATTTACTGAACTGATGACATGTGAACAATCAAGTCCACCACTCGTGTGCTGCAATTCCAACAAGTATTACTATTAGCAGGAAGCCACAAATCATATAATACTCCTAAGCAGGGAAGTCGTGCAGAGCATCCAGTGAACTAAACTGATGAAAGAAATGTACACTAAATATTTCATGTTTTTTACCTGTAACCCCATTCGTTGTCGTACCATGCAACAAGCTTGACAAAATTCTTGCTCAAAGCAATTCCAGCCTTGGCATCAAATATGCTTGATCTGCAAATTATTTCCATTCAGAAACACAGAGTCTTGATTAGTCGAGCACAATAAAAATGGATCAGCACAGACAAGGTTCGAGCAAGACAAAGTGGATCAGCACAAATAAGGTTCAAGCAAGAACTTCAAAGGAGCTCATGAACCACGAAATAGACAGGAATTAATCATAAAACAGTTCAATGTCCCAAACTCACCTATTGTCTCCCACGAAGTCCGTAGAAACCACATCATCTTCAGTGTAACCTAGAATTCCCTTCAATTTTCCTTCAGATTCCTCCCTTAAGAAAATAAAACAGTGCAAGTTAGCGGGAGCCATGTGAACACTAAGCTCCAGGAAAACAAATGTGGAAGAACGCAAACATCATTACTAGACGCTATAGATATGTGATATACATTCTTTAGGTAAAGGGAAAATGATGCACATACTAATGCATTTGAGAAAAATCATGTAAAAAGCACAAGCTTACTTGATGGCAGCTTTGATTTCATCATAGCTAGCTTCTTTTTCCAACCTCACTGTGAGGTCAACCACAGACACATCAACAGTTGGGACTCGGAAAGCCATTCCAGTTAACTTTCCATTCAATGCTGGTAGCACTTTCCCAACAGCCTTGGCCGCTCCAGTACTGCTAGGAATAATGTTGAACGAAGCAGCTCTTCCACCTCTCCAATCCTTGGCTGATGGTCCATCAACAGTCTTCTGAGTGGCTGAAATATTACGGCAGTAGCCAAACCGAGTGAGCAAGCTAAAAATGAATTATATTTATTTAAAAGTAGAAGCAAGAAAGACACTTACCTGTGATGGAGTGGACTGTGGTCATGAGACCCTCAACAATTCCAAATCTGTCATTTATAACCTGCAGACTTACATAATAAAGTGAGATGATATTTCATTCATGCATTCCACGTTATGAAATGACACAATAGTTAATTTGAAGGATCGGGTGGGTGGAATAGGAGAACCTTGGCCAAGGGAGCAAGGCAATTTGTGGTACAGCTAGCGTTTGAAACAATGTTGAGCTCTGGCTTGTATTCCTTCTCATTGACACCAACGACAAACATAGGAGCATCCTTGCTAGGAGCAGAAATGATAACTTTCTTGGCACCACCCTGATGATTGACAAAAATCGAGCAGATATTAGCTCTCTTGAATCACTGTAATAATAACTAGAGGCAAGGCCAGAAAGGAAAATAGTCAATTAATCCAACTCCCATGGCATTAACAGAAACATAAAGATACCAAGTTTAATATTAGAGTCCTTAATATAACTCAACAATGAGATATGCTTTATTTGATTCTCTTTTCTAAATTTAAATCGATTTAGTTGCATTAAGACTAAAGAGAAAACATTCTACAAAAAATCAATGTCTTTGGCAAGAAAATACTTATAAATCATACTCCCTCTATTTCAATTTATTTATCCATTTTTAACTTGCCACGAGTTTAAGAAGACTTTTGAATCTTGAATTCTTTTTAATCCTATGGTCTTAGAGGACAAACAAATTGAAACGGTGGTCTTAGAGGACAAACAAATAGACATGGAGTACATACTAGTGTGCTCACCGAAACTCAAGTATAAATCCTCCGATCACCAAATAAAATATGAACATAAATTAGCATCACTTAAAGAGTGCAGAATTTGTAATGTTGTTATCAGTATATACAATAACAGATACACATCAAACAAGAATTCATTAATACAGAGTGATTATGTATACATACACATTAACGCAAAACTTGATGATCATACAAACAGAACACACAAATTTGTGGAACTTTTCCTTACAATACAAACCAAGGAAGATCGATTAAGAACAAAGATCTATTTCTTCATAATCACAAACCTTCAAATGAGCAGCAGCTTTGTCCTTATCGGTGAAAACACCCGTGGACTCCACAATGTAATCAGCTCCAGTCTGTGCCCATGGAATCTCCTCTGGGTTCCTTCAGATATTCGAAGAAAGTTAACAATCAGGAACTCAAATCGACCCAATTTGTATATAATGTTAAAGAGATAAACATTACCTAAAGCCAAAAACAGTAACAGCCTTCTCGCCAAAGAGAAGGGTTTTCTCATCCTTAACCTTAAGCTCATGATGCTTCCACTGGCCGTGTACACTATCATACTTGAACATATATGTCTGCAACACCGACAAATCAAACCCAGCAACTAAATTATCAAAAAAATCATCAATAAAATAAACCCATTCAAAATTTCGTTTTCTGGGGCATGTACCATGTAATCAACAGAGATGAAGGGGTCGTTAACTGCGACAAGTTCAACATCATCTCTTTGGAGAGCAACCCGAGCGACCAATCGGCCAATTCTTCCAAATCCTTCATGCAAAACAAGATTTCAAATCTATAGAGCATAGTACCAAGCAAACAAAGCTAGATACAATTCACTTGAATTTGAAGTTTGAACAGATTCTTACCGTTAATTCCAATCTTAACCTTAGCTGTGAGAATAGGAAACAAGTAAAAATTGATGGAAGTTAATAATCTAAAAAGAGAGAAAAACAGGAAAAATAAAAGGGAAAGAGAATCAAAATACCCATGATGATTCTTTTGTGTGTGTGAACTGGGAGGAAGAAGGATGTGACTGAGTAGTTGCAGGATTTTGTAGAACACTATAGTTGTTAGGGGTTTAAATATAAATTGGCTTGGTGACCGGAGACCGAAATATGCAGTGTATTTTGGATTTTCATCCCTTCATTTTTATTTCAAACGGTTTGACTTGTCATAATAATAATTATTGACGTTGATATTTTATCAAACTATTCTATTAAATGATGTTTAGTACTCCCTCAGTCCATTTTCAATAATTATTATTTATGTTTTTTAAAATTAATTTGATGAATTTTTAAAGTTAAATTATATTACATTAATTCGATAATTTAAATTAAAAAAATTGATATTCAAAAACGATACGAAAAAAACTATAAATTACATTTTTTTGCATATCAATATGATGAAAAAATACATCATAAAACGTTAGTCAAAATTCTTATCGTTTGACTCTAAAATAGAAAACAATGACAATTAAAAGTGAACGGAGGGAGTAGTAGATTTTGAAAAATGATTGGAAGAGTAAGTATTTAATGCTAAGGATAAAACATGGAAAAATAATTATTTTTGTTGATATGTTAAAAATGACTATTTTAAAAATAAGTGACAAGTAAAAGTGAAAGCATGTTGTAATGTACTGTTCCATTACTTAATTGTAAAATATGACACATTTTACAATTTTTACTAATCTCTTGTCTCAATTTATGTGACATATTTCGTTCTGTGTCCCAATTGATGTGATATATTTCTTTCTTTTTTTAGAGTTAATCAATTTAAGTTTAACTAATAATTTGCTTATGGAATCTTCAAATTTTTTTAAATAAAATTTATATATTTGTAAACTACGTAAAAGTATTATAAGTCCAAATAATTGACAATTCAAAATATCTAAAAGATACATGAAAAATTTACTGTCAAAGTTAGACTTGTTTGAATCTTGAAATCTAAAATGTATCACATAAATTAAGATATAAGAAGTAATATTTTGAGCTAAACGTCAAATTTTTGTATAATTTATCATAATAAAAACATTCTTAATGATTATATCTGATCAATATTGGATCAAATAATATGAAACTAAGAAAATATTAAACATTTGACTTTTGACTATAAATATAGTTGTGATTGTTATATATTGACTTAAATTATTATTAAGAAAATTATAATTTTAAAAATTAAATTAGGAATTAGCATGTCTGACATAAAGCATGACTAGTTAACCATAGTTGTGATAAAAAAAAAAAAATATTTTGGTCAGAACTTGAAAAATACAAAATTCTATTAAACTGTGGACAGGAAACTGGGAGTTCAGGTTGTAAGAGAGGTAGACTCCAATTTTCAATACTTAAAAAGTTGAATAAAAAAACAAAAAAGTTGGCGGAAAAAGTTTGAAGTTTCGAGAGAATGCTGCGTGAATAGTAAGCTGATAAAACCGACACACGGGTTACTTGGCATAAATATAGGACACCATTTACAGTGCCACCTCTTTTTCTTCCAACTCCATCTCTTCTATAACACCTTTAACTTTGAAATAAAATTTTAATTTTTTTTTAAAAAACTTTAGGGATTGTTTGATTTGAATATGCGTTATGATGGGATAAGATATGTTGGGATTAGTTATAATGGAATAAGTTGTGCTCGGATTATTTCTTATTGAGTGTTTGATTTGTTGTATTCAAAATAATATATATTGTAAATTTTAAGAACAAATTGTTTGTTTACAAAATTACCCTTCACTTTATTTTATTTTTTTATATTTTCTTTGCGAGCTTTAGTTATTCATTTTTAAAAATAAAACTTTTGTTTTATTTAACATAAATATTTTTGCTTATGTATTCCCATGATAAGTACCATGTGTATTTAAAAATATTACTTTTTTCTTATTTAGCTTAAAAATAGAACATCCCCTCTTTAGTTTGTTAAAGAGAAGAAAATTTATGAAAAATTAAAATAAAATAAACATAAAAATTAGTCAAATTAAATTCAAAAATAAAAATTATATTTATATAGTGTAATTTTTTAATAGAAAAATATGAATAATTATCATAAAAATAAGAATTAGTCAATATTTAAAAATAATGTAAATATACATAAATGTGAAAAATAAGGTATAAAAATGATTTAAAGGATATATTTGTCATTTACCTATTTTATCTCGTGATTACTATACCACCCAATATGAGGGATAACTTATCCTGGTACTAATTCATAATCTTGGGATAAGTTATCCCAAGCTTTCCAACCAAACAAAGAAATAAAAGGTACTTAAAATTTATCCCGGGATTAACTCCCCTTATTCATCACACCAAACGACCCCTTATAGTCTATATAGTCTTTATTATTTATATTTATATACGTGGGATATGAATTATTTTATTAAAATTTTAAAATTAAATTATTTTCAATTTTAGAAAGATGATATTCTTTTAAACAGATTGAATGAAAAATGTGTCACATGAATTGATTGGAAAATATTTATTTTTGAAAATTAGAATTTAGAGGAAGGTTTCCTAGTGAAACGGTAGAAAAAATGTTTTTTTTATAGGTAACGTGCACACTACACAATCTCATTCTATTTTGTTGTTTCATTGTCTTTTTATTTAGAAAAAATTACATAAATACACCTCTTATTTTATTATAATTTTTAAAATTCTTTCTATTATTTTTTAAAAAATTAAAAATTCTCTCTCAAAAATATCATTTCCTCTTGCTGATACATCTCTATCCCCCTCTTGCATACATCCATTTTCTATGTATCCGATTATCCTATCCCCTTTTGTATACATCCCTCCTCTATGAATCCGGATATCTGCTATGTATCCTGAAGTCAAGTGAAAGTTGTGCAAGAATATTCCACCTTGAAAATTGAAATGTAGAGTTTGAAAATGGGCTATGGTGTAAGAGAATCATTGGTCTCGGGCCAGATCTTATTTACAAACTACTGGGCTTATAAATGGAAGAGTCCAGATTGTATCTGTACAGGCCCAAATACAGTAAAAATTTACAGATTCGAAAATGGAAAAATTACTTGGATTAGTACATTTTAATAAATAATTACTGATTTTAGCGATACTTTTTATTTATTACCATTTATAGCAATATATAACAATGCTATGTTAAAACTGCAATATGTATTAAAAGTGAATTATGTATGCAATATATATGTATTATAATTGTTTTTTAAAATATATTATGCTTGTTTGGTAAGAAATTGGCACATTGAATTATAAGTGTATTAAAATGTGTGATAA
>JAJOOO010006631.1:0-66678 GCA_029582685.1 Solanum piurae | reverse complement strand
TGGGATAGACTAAATCATTGGGTACATGCTTTTGATAGTAAATTCATTGAGTATTTTTGACTAGGCTAGACTTTAAAGGGGATAAGCTCTCTCTCGAGTAACTTACCCCATTTCAAGCGGGTTCCTCTCGGACACCCACTTGCCGCATGAAGAACAATCTCCGCCTTAACCCACTCACTCTCTCGAGCTGAGTGTGTGGACATGGGACTAGGGTTCACTCTCTCGAGCTGAACCTCATGTCGACCCACTCGCACTGACCATCAATTTAGTGGTCTTAGTTTTACGATCTCTCTCTCGCAAGCCGAAAACACATTTATGAGATTATATTTGCAACTACAACCTCATTAAGTTCATCCACAACCACTAAACGAAATCACATTTAAACTATGAATAGACTATCAACAAGCAAGACCAACAACTAATCTAACCATATTTATAAAATCACAGCCCAAGAATTGATGTTTTTAGCCACACATCAAGAGATAGAAATTTATACCTAAATGAGCTTGCATTCAAATGGGTATGAATATTTAAGTCTTGTTACAGGCCAAGAATGAAGAATCCAAGAGACCCAAGTCCAAAATCCTTGGAGATGAAACCCTCTTCTTCTTCAAGTTTTCAAAACCCTCTCAAACTCAGAGCAAAAATAAAAAGTACTTAAAAATTATATTATTTGTTCCACACTAAAAAATCTGATCCTAAACTACAACTCTCATCGAGTATTTATAGTTTTAAAAAATCTGTGCTATAACGGATAATTCGACGACATTAGTCGAAATCGCTGATCAACTCGGCAATTCACCCTTTGGTGTAGTTCATCGCCGTCTTGCACCATCCTTCAACATCGTCGTGCTCTTGGTCATTGGGCGACATGGTACTGCTTCGCGGAACTTCTCGGCATTATGCGGACTTCGCCCTTTTTCTGCCGATTTGATCCTTTCCTTCAGGGCTCATCACACTGGAACAGAAGGCGAAGTAAGGCTCTTCGGCGACTCGCCAAGTGGACTTGGCGATCCTCAGGCCTTCATTTCTTCGTTCTTTTCAGCCTTTTCGTTCCTTTTTGCGACGTGGTGTCCATGCTTTCCTTCAAACTTTAAATACCTGAAACTTAAGTGTTTTCATCAGATATTGAGATAAAATAAGCATTTGAGGACACAATTTCTATTAAAATATAGCCCTAAATGATTCCAATTTGTGGACTCATCAACTCTATGGGTGGAAGAACCCATAGATGAAAGGCTAAACATACCTTTAATCAAATTTCTACACAAGCCTTGAACAATGGAGTCTTGATTCTTGACCTTAGCTTCAAACTCTAGCTTCTTCTTCAATGGAGGTTTTCTAGAGATAGAAATATTTGAGAGGGGAGTGTTTTGGGGTTTTAATTCTAAGTGACTTAGTTGGGGAGGTTAATGAATTAAAATAGTCTATGTAGGTGTATAAAGTTCATATAAACGACCCCTATTTAGTACAAACTAAAAATGAATTTACAATTTTGACCCTCATTTGGCAGCCATGGTGCCAGGCACCACGATAGGGCTCACAAGCCGTGGTGAGGACCAAGAGCCGTGGTCCTTCCCGTGGTCCCTTGGGAAGTGGCTTTCCAATGAGTCTTTGCCCCTAAAACAGTAAGGAATGACCACGAGACCTCCCACGATCCGTGGTCAAGCCAACAGGTCGTGGTGATGGTCGTGGTCTTGGGGTAGTAGCTAGGCCTCAAGGCCTTGCCTCCCACAAGCCTAAGGGGTCTTCATGAGCCCCTTCATGAACCGTGGTTAAGACCACTGGTCGTGAAGGTGGTCATGGACCTTGGGCATTGCTTTGGGCAGCCTTGTCCTTTGGCTTAGGCTTTGCCCCCTTGCCTTGGCACTCTCCCTTGCTACCCTCAACCAAACCCTAGATTGTCTCCTATATTATTGAGTCTAAAACGTACCATGATGGTCAACCACTAAAACCGTCATTCTATGAATGAAACGTCTCATCTACGACTCTAATCCTCAACATCAACTCTAGAACCCTAACTTAAGGCTCTAGTTTGGTCTACTAGTTTCTGGGGTGTTACACAAGCATTAGAACCGGTTAGACATTTGCCCTCATGTATTCTCCCACACTCCCTACACTCGGGCGACATTTATTCACTGCCACCCTTACCTTGAGAATAATTTCCTCCATCGGACCTTAAATATGAAAATTCACCATCATCCCTTCTTGCCCTCTTTGAATCCCTAGATTTTTCTCCTTAGACTTTTCTTCTTCCATTTGTTGTGCAAGAACCATCAAACGAGAAATATCTATCTCCTTAACAGACATGGAGGTTAGGCATTCTTTGACCGCTAAGTCGGAAGCACCCGACATGAACTTACTCATCCTTGCCCTTGGACCAGCAACCATAGTCGGAGCATATCTACATAAATATGTAAATTTCAAAGCATACTCATTCACACTCATATCTCCTTGGCGAAGGTTAATGAACTTAAGTATATTTGCCTCTCTCATCTCAAGGGGAAAGAACCTACCAAGAAAAGTAACCTTAAATTTCTCCAAATCAAGAGGACCCTCATCTACCGCCCTCTCTTCTTTGCACTGGTTGAACCAAACTTGAGCAACACTCTTAAGTTGATAAGCGGCCAAGTTCTCCTTTTCAACCGGCGTCACTCCCATGATCATTAACACCTTATACATCTCATCAATTAACTCTTGAGGATATTCCTCAATGTTATACCCATGAAATTTTAGGGGATTCATTCTAATAAAGTCCCTCACCCTTGTTACCGTCGTACCCACCCTTGGGTTCACGGGAGCCACAACCTCTCTATTTGCTTTAGCCATCATAGCTTGGGCCAATGCATGAAATGCTGCTCGAAACTCATCATTAGTCACTTGCTCATCCAAAGGGTTGACCGACACTTGGAGAACCTCTTGTCTCACATTTTCATGAACATTCTTGTTCCTTCTCATGGGATTCCTTCTAGGAGGCATATTATGAAAAGCATAAGTAGGGGTTAGGAGAGAAAGACACCTAGAGTTACACTCTATCGCATGACTTTTGAATAATGAAAGAAGGAAAGCTTCCTAAACATCTCATAGCCTCTCATTCATAAATGTGGTGCGCTTCACACTCCTGAACAAGACTCTACTCAATGTGGCTTATGAGACATCCAAGACCTTTCTAAACCTTATGCTCTGAATACCAAGTTTGTCACGACCCAAGGTAGCCCCTAGGCATAACATGGCGTACAAGACCCCGAAAGGCCCCCTACAAGCCACTTAACATACATCATACAAGATAATAGAGTTTAAAATATTTAAAAGATAGTTTTAACATATAAAAGTTTTATAGAGAAAATAAAAAATCTAAACATCTTCTCAAAGCCATCTAGTACATAAGAAGAAATCGGGAGGTAACCAGTACATCTAGTTCAAAATGAAAATGAAAATACATAATGAAATAAAGTCTTGGTCCTCGAAACATGAGACCTCACCAATATTCAATCTTTAACTACTAAGAGATCCTAGTCACTGAGGTGCGAATCAGAATCATCGGACCCTATATTTGTGAATCGAGACATTACATAAAACGTAATCATGATCAATGCAAGTAAAACCATGTTTGAACATATGTGAGATACTTCTTGAAGTAACCTTAGTTCATTATTGTTGGAATTAGACTTAACAGACATTAAGACCATGTGAGCTATAACATGATCCCCCGGTGTCTCCCACACCGAAAAGGGTTGTTCTACTTGCGAAGGTAGAACCATGAATCAGAGCTAAAGTGGATCCACTAGCTAATGTCTATCTAAACAATCATCCTATGAGGGAATATAGGTAAGGGATAAGGAGATTGCTTCTAGAAACCCAACCTCTACTCATGAGAGAGCTTCCATATCAATATCCTCTCGGTGCTAAGCATAAATCCCATGGAGTAGTCATTTTCTTAACTTGTTCTTATTATCTATGGAAGGGCATGTCATATTTCCAATCCAAGCTAAGTCATGTATCATCCATGGAAAGGTATCATTCAATGACCAATCCAAGCTAAGGACATCATAGGATATCTCCTTAGACCATGCGTGAGAAAACCTTTCACCGTCCATTATATTTTCATAATAGCTTTTAAGGTCCATAGTCATTCACTTCATGCTATAGATGCCCTACTAATACTAATGGAAATGTTTTTAAATCGTGACCTATAATCATTGACGACATATCCGGATACCATACTAATCAAGACCTAGTTTAGGAAAATAGCCCGAAAAGCATTGAGGGTGAATCTAGATGTCATTCATGCCATGTGACCAAGCTTCATAAAATATATAGATAATCTCATCTATAAGCTTTCTTGAGTCATAAACATACTTTCATGAACATGCATTCTTTTCAATATTTCATAAGGTTCATCATAGTGTCATAGTCAATGCATCTTCAAATTCATTTACATCTATTTCATAAAGAGAAAACATACATATTTTCATAAATTCATCTTTCATAGTTCAAAACCCACATTATATCAACATAGCTTAGAAAACATGGGTTATGCATGGGTTCAAGGGAAATCAACTTAAAAAATATGCAATTACTTCAATTCATGCATAAAAGTTCATAAATCAATCAAATAAATAAACATTGAAAGGAACCCATGCCATGGAAGAAAACCCTAACTTCAATTGAAGATTTCTAACTTGAAAATTGGAGAATTTGGGAATTCCATGGAGGAAAGGGCTCCATGGATGAAAACTATCCTATCTTGATGCCAAAATGTTGGGAGCAATGGAGTATTTGGAGGATTGTTCTTGAAACCCTAGCTTTCTTCTTCAACTTCTAGAGAGAGAAATATTTGGAGAGGAAGAGCTTGATCAGCTTTTGGAAATTTAAGAGAATGAATTTAGTTTGGGTGATTTGGTCATTTAAAATCATTATATAGGTATTTAGGTGATGGGTAAAATGACATGTTATTGAATTAAAATAATCTGAAAAGACCCAAAGGACCCTGACTTAAAAACTGAAAACAAGAAACGCTGGAGCTCACCAACAGCCACTCGGAGACTCGCCAAAAGTTCCAATGAGTTGGCTCATGGACTAAGACAACTAGGTGATTGGGAATGCATTTTGGCAACTCGCCAAATGGAACGGCGATCTCGATCCAGCTCGTCTAAAGTTCCAGAACATCTGGGTAAAAACATCAAGCCGAAAAAGTGAGAAGTTCTGCTCGGCGGATCGCTGAGTCATTCGACATTCTCGAGTTTCTTTGCCGAATCAGCTGCAAAATGAATATTTTTCCCTTCTCTGAATCCCAGGTGTTACAAAGTTATATCATGGAATTCAGTATATCCCACGTACCGAAAGAAGGGGAAAATACTTGCCAAGGTAGAATCTGTACATATAATCATTTGCTAAAGTGGATTCACTAACTAGGTCATTTAAGACAATTATATGGGGGAACATAGTTTGGGACTAGAGTTTGGTACTAGAGACTACGTTATTAGAACCTCCTCCTCAAATCCCTCTCGGGGCTAAGTCTAAATCCCAGCGGAATGGATAAAAGTTAAATACAATTTTAACATAGGAAAGACAGTGATCAATACCAATCCACATATTTGAAGATTAAAACATAGAATAGCTCCATAAACATAATTCAACATAGATGAGAAAATCTTTTACCAATGTGAATTTATTTATGAGAAGCACCTTTCATAATCATGATCATCCTAGTAAGTGAGAAATCCTTCCACAATAACATTCATATTTTCTTTCAAAGCATCATCAATTTATTTACAATAACTTTATGAAAACATTCATATCTTCATAAGTTCATAATTCATAGTTCATAGGTTCATCATAGAATCATGGTTGAAAAAACATAATTTAGGCATGGGTAAATGCAATTTCAACTAAATATCATAGATTAACATCAAATAATGTATTAGATTACTTAATTAATCTTAAATAATTATAATTAAATGAAACACACATTCATTGAATTGAATCCCTAATTTGATCAATTGAAAATTGAAATACTTAGGAATTCCATGGAAGAAAGGACTCCAAGGGTGAATACACACATACCTTGATCCTTTAAGCCCAATAAAATAGAGAATTTGGAGACTTGAATTAAACCCTTACTCTTCTTCTTCTTCCTTATACTTGAGAGAAATTGGAGGATGAGTTCAGTCTAGTTTAGGGAATTTAGGAGAATTAGTTGAAATGGGTAAATTTGGGGCTTAAAATGTTTATATAGGGCTTAGTGTTGTAGGTAAAACGACATAGTCTTAGGTTAAATAATTTAGGAAAAGACCCAAAAACCCTTTAAAAATAACTGTCGAGCCTCTCCTACGGTTTGGACCTATGGTCCATAGGTCCTTCTACGGACAGTACTGGTCAACCGTAGATAGGTTCAAAAACTATGATTTGTACATGCCAAACGCAGAAACCAACTTTACTCCTTAGAGTTTTACTAAGTCTAAGACTCACCTACGAGACCTACCTACGATTCATACAATGGTTGGCGAACCGTCCTGGTGACCCCTAAAAAGGGTATTGAGACTTGGTTTTAGAAAATTATTTTTCACACTTCTTGCGGTTGCCATCTATAGCTCGTAAAAGCTCCCACGGTCTGTAGATGGGACCCATAAACTAGACTTCAGTTCAAACATTTATTTTCCTCCTTTTTCTAAGTTATGAGGTGTTACACATGCATAACATAAGCAAAAGAGACGCGTTTAGAGGGGCATAGTATACCCTTAGAATATAAAACAAGAAGTTTTAGGGACAAACCTCTATTTATGCAGAGTTTTAGAACAAATCAAAGAGAACAATATATTCAACGATCTCCAAGGAAGTACTTGAGAGTGTTGAGAACGTTTCAAGAAAAGGAGTTGTAGGAAAGCTCAATATTCTTGGAAAAAGTGGAGTAAGAGGTCTGAATAGACAAAACAAAGGTCTGTTTTGGAATAGATGAATCCAACTTTGAGAGAGTTGACTTGCTTGATCTGTTTGTTCACAGTGGAGATACATCCCACTTTAGGCCATTTAGAGCAAGGTATAGCTTTCCAACATCTGTATTTATTTCTTTGTTGAGACAATTGTTTTTAGTGATGTCCTAGAGAGATTCCAGTCCTTCTTCCAATGCCAACAGTCGGGTCTTAATCTCTCAATTTCCTTCATTAGCTGCGTAATAGACATAGATCCTTGTTAGTTTGACAACTTTTGTCCTGGCTTTTACAAAATCCTTTTTTAGCCACTTGTTACCAACTAGCACATATCCCATACTATAGAAAGTACGAGTGTGTCACGATCCAAAGTATACCCTAGACGTGAAATGGGATATATGACCATGAGAGGCCCTATACAAGCCACTCAATATACATGATAATAGAAAATCAAGAGATTTTAAAAGCCAATTTCAAATCATAAGAGTTTATCAAATGTAGCAGAAGTCTAACATAGTCTCAAATCCATCTAGTACATCAAGAGTGACCGGGACATAACCCGTACATGACATGCAAAACTGAAAAGTAAAGACAATAGGAAATAAAATCCCGGTCCTCAGAACATGAGGACTCATCAATCTTCAACTCTACTATAGTGAACTCTAGCCACGAAGATGCGAAATCAGAGCGTCAGACCCTACATTTTTTAAAGAATGTAGGCAAAAATATGTGTTAGTAAAAATATGTGTCAAGTATGATAACAATGCATTAAAGTATGAAATTATGCTAAAAGGACCTATTTGTTACACGCAATGACCAAGCTAAATCATGAGGTAAAAGGATTAGAAAACATAAATCATAAAACATGGTTAATGCAAGCTAACATTCTTACAACATTCATGAGATAATTCTAGAAGTAACCTTAGTTTATTATTGTGGGAGATTTACCTTTAACAGACATTACGACTATGTGAGCTATAACATAGAATCCGATGTCTACCCTACACCGAAAAGGGGTGTCCTACTTGCCAAGGTAAGACCATGAAATTCTAGCTTAGGTGGATCCACTAGCTATTGTATATCTAAGACAATAATCCTCTAGGGGCACATAGGTATGTGATAATGAGATTGCTACTAGAAACCCGACCTCAAGCTACAGGAGAGCTTCCATCTCAATATCCTCTCGGTGCTAAGTGTAAATCCCACGGAATAATCATTATTACTAACTTGTCTTCTTATCCATGGAAGGGAACATCAAGTAGCCAATCCAAGCTAAAGTTATATAATCATCCACGGAAAGGTTCAATTAAGCAACCAATCCAAGCTAGATTTCATTAGAATATCTCCTTGATCTTGATTCAAAATTTCGTTGAGAAAACCTTTCAACTCTAAGAATCCTTTATGTGAGAAAACCCTTTCACAATCATGCTTTCATGTGTATGTGAGAAATCCTTTAACAACAACATCAACAACAACATGGATGCTTTACTCTCAAAGCAACTTAAATCATTTTCATCAATTTCATAAGAACATACATATCTTCATAAAACTCATCTTTCATGATTCAAAAGCTTCATCATATGATCAATTTTAGAAATCATGGATTTCACATGGGTTCATGGGAATTCAACTTAGAAACATGAAATTTATTCAATTCATGCATAAAAGGACACAAATCAATCAATAGTATCATAATTGAAAAGAACCAATGTCAATTGAATAAAACCCTAACTCAACTTGGGAATCTAACTTTACAAAATTGGAGAATTTAGGAAACCTATGAAGGAAAGGACTCCATAGGTGAATACTATCATACCTTGATGCCAAAAGCTTGAAATCAATGGTGAAATTAGAGACTTGACTTGAAACCCTAGTCTTCTTCTTCAAGTTTCTGGAGAGAGAAATATTTGGGAGGATGCACTTGGTCAATCTTTTGGAATTTTGAGAGAATAAATTGAAGTGGGTAATTTTGGGGGTAAATATCATTATACAAGGTTTTGGGTAGAAGGTAAAATTAAGTAGTATTGAGTTAAAACAACTGGGGAAAAACCGGAACGACCCTGGCTTAAAACTGCCAAATTGCCTCTCATGAGAGGCTTCATGGGCCATCAAGAATATGGTGGTCCATCTAGCCGGTCGTGAAGATGCTCTGCCGGATAGAGCTTTGCTATTTTAGGCATAACTTTTTACTCTGACATTGGAATTAGGAAACCTCGGTGGCATTGGAAAGAGGATTCAATTATATATAATTTATTAGGTAATGGGCCACCTAACTCATTTTGTGCTGAAATATATTGTCGTTTGAAGGTTATCCTACTCTAAGTCTGACAAACCCCCTTCACGAACGACTTCATGGTCATTTTGAAGCTTCACGGGCCGTTTATACGTTTGTGGTCCTTTACCAGTGACTAAGGGAGATACCCCTTTTGAGTGGGCCACTTGACGACCCCTTGGACGGTCCATCAACCTCACCATGGGCAGTCTAGGTGTCTGTTTTAGGGACACCTGCCTGGGGCAGGTTCTAGAACTTACAATGAGCAGACAAACGGATCATGGTCCCCTTCACGGCCCATTTAGGGCTCCGTGGAGGGTTCCATGGTCCACTTTTGGGTCCTTGACCAGTCAACTTAGCCACTTTCTAGCCTTTCTCTAATCCGAGGTGTTACATAGTGTCATAGGTGGAAATAATTTCAAGAGGCTTGATAACGCTCAACTACAATTCATCCAATTGTAAGTGTAGGCGGTCTCAATCAAGTATAAACCCAACGAAGAGTTGGGGTCGATCCCACCTGGAGTGATACGGAAAGAGAATTCAATTATGAAGTAATAAGCGTGTTCTAGTCGTTTGTAGAAGTAAACATTATCAAAACACTATAAAGTAAATTTTAGGAGTTGAAAACTAGTGTCAAATGAGGGGTTTAGAGTGAGCAATTAACAATTAGGAAAACAGGGTAGTAATCAAGTAGAGAGGGATCCTTGGGGATGCGATTGATTAAATGCTAATTTCGCTATATGGGTGATTAATATCTACTAAAAGACGTTGAATCTTAGTGAGTAATCTAGGATTTAGATGTAATATCCATCTCTCGATCAACTACCACGATTCAAGCGAGTTCTCTCAAACCTCGACAAGCATACCAATCAACCCAAAACCTTAATTAATCTACTCTATCGAGCTAGATTGGTAAGATTGAATTCAAGTTCACTTTCTCAAGCTGAACCAACAATAACCCAATCACTACAACCATCAATTTATAGCTTTAATTCTAAAACCTCTTTCTCAAGCAAGCATAAAATGCTAAACTAGAAATACATTTGCAACTACAATTCATGAATTAAAACACAACTATCAATCAAACCCACTTCAAATCAATATTGAAATCAGTAAATAATAAAACCCATAAGCTAATTAGAACATTTAATGACACCCCCAAGAATGGGGTTTTAGACACACATCATAAAAAGCAATAATCAAGTCTTCACAATGCTTGGAATCAATTCAAAATCTAACCCAACTCAAATTCTACTAAAAAACTACTAAGAATAGTGTTTGGATAAAAAACCCAGAGTTAGAATGTGTAGGAATTTTCATAACTGGAAGAACTCCTTTTCATCTTTTAAAAATTGCATTTATACTCTTCCAGATTTTCAACTTTAGGACAGATCGGCGGAGTAAGTCGTCCATTGCCGACCAAATCGGCGATGCGCTGAGTATGCTTTGCCATCACCGTTTTTGCCTGTCCCTTTATCACTTCCTCACTATAACTTTAGGCGATCAAATAACCATCGCCTATCCATTCAACGCATTGATGAGTTGCACTTTTCATCACCGAGTTGGCTTTCTCTCAGGGTTGGCCTTCTAGAACATTTGGCGGGCTAAAGGACCACTCAGCAGTTCACCGAGGGGTCTTGGCAATCATCAACTTTGATCTTCTTCATCTTCTTCGGCTTTTCCGCTCCTTTTTGCCCGGTAATATCCTTGCCTTGGTATTTTGCCTTCATTGCTGCAAATCAACACTTTAGCATCAGTTTAGAGCATAAAATAGGCATTAAGGACAATAAAACTATGAATAATAAGCCCAAATGAGTCTAAAACCCCGACTCATCAACACCCCCAACTTAAACTTTTGCTTGTCCTCAAGTAAAACTCAATATCAATCAGTTCAACATAGATGTCTACAAATAGTGCTACTCAAGACTAACATGAATGTACATGAGGTTCAATCTACCCATGCAATGTTCAATTGTGCACTACAAGTTTTAAATTGTGACTACCCGTTATCAAATATAATTCAAGTTCACAATGCTATCTTCAAAGGCAAATTCAAGCTCAACAATAGTATTTGAATGCCCTCACATAAAAAATGATTCCATGCTCACACAAAGTTCATCAAAATTTTCAGAATTTCGGAATCAAAAGCAACTCCCACTTTCTCAAAGATAAACACATGCAAGATTTTTTCCAATAGGCTTGCCCGTATTTTCAAATCAACATTACATTAAGCTCAATCAAGATAACAAAGGTCTTTCAAGGCTTGCAACGGGGCTGAGGGTAACGGTATGATCATTTTGGCTTAGTGACTTCTACCTTCATGAAGCATGGCCTGCATTTCACTTTTTCTCCTTCTCTTTCACTCTTTTTGATTTTCACAATACACCCTATTTTCTTTTAGGCATAACTCATTGGATACCCCATTTCTTTTGTCCATTGTACAAACTTTATTTCAACAATTCTTTTCATTTTTGATCTTTTTCCTTCTTTCACATTTCTCTTTTTTTACATGGAGGGGTTCCATCTTTTTAACATGATCTTTCAAGGGTGAATTTCTCAAACTCTTGACTTTTCTCCTTTTTCACCACACCCCCAACTTAGGCTTTTGGCCTAAGTTGGCTATTCAAAATAACCAATACTCCATGAAGATTTTAGGTGGGAAAGAAAGAGGTATAATGTGCTCAAGTTTCATCCAAAGAAAAGTATAGGCTCAAACGGTGCCAAGCAAGATTCACACGCTCATAAGGTTGTCACAAAGATTTATAATGGCAATTTTGGTTCACTTTCCAAAATTTGTGCCTAAGATCATCTCTATCATTCACTTCCATTAGTCGGACAAATGGGGAAAGTTCTAGGTATTATCAAGCACACATTTCAAGAAAAACTTACCTCACACGACATTCAACACACTCGTCACACAAAACTCTACAATTTTAGCTAGCATTCAACAATCATCACAAGATTTATTTTCAACAACTGGCCAGTCACAATGAGATGCTAAGAGTTCACATATGACTTATGCAACTCAAATTTGCCTCATTATAATCGCATACACATATATTTCAATTAAGAGCACGATTCAAGTCATCGATATTGATCGTAACCGACACTCAAATTTGCAAGAGAACAACCATAATCACAAACATCCAAGAGGTGACAATAAAAAATTAATTCGGGTCAAAACAAACATTATCATTAAATACACTGGATCAAAAACCAATATATACCAACAAAACCCAACATTCACACAAACACAAAAACAACATTAATATCCATAAAAACAGCCCAAAAGAGGTAGGAATAAAAGTACCTCACCCCGCTAACTAAACTAGCAATTGTCCTCAAATGCAAAATAAGTAAAATATCTAAACAGAAAACTAAAAATGAGTCAAAATCGCCCTATAAGGCTAAGCCTGAGGTGAATTATGTATGTCGATGACTCCCTCTGTCTGGGCATCATTGCCTGACTCTACATCATTTTTTGCTCCACTAGAGCCCACCATAGACGTGTTCCTCATAGTTGCCTCCACACCTATCTGTACCATCGCCCTCTCGATGTCCCTTAAGGCATCATAAACAGCTACATCTCAAATACCAAGCTCCTCCTCATCAGTCTCGTGCTCTGACTCAGCATCCTCATCAGCCCTAGAAACATCTGCGATTGTAGTAGCCGGAGGATCTCAGAACTGGCCATGAAATCTATGCTCAGAACCTCAGGGAGGTCCACTTTCCTAAATAACATTGAGAGATCTGTGGATTTAAGCTCATCCACATCGCGCCTCAACCCAACAATATCAGCCTTCAAGGCCACCACATCCTCAGACACTCCTGACCATGCTCACAAGCCTCCACTCGCAAAGCGAGGGAATCCAAGGCCAATCCACATGCATCGATCATCTCTCTGTGCTCTCTCAACTCTAGCTTGATAGGGGCTAAGGCAATAATAATCACCCTCTCTATCAGCCAGGTACATCAGCCTCTACTCAGGAGGCACAAACATCAATAGATTGGGCCAGGTGGCCCATCTTATATAACATGGCCTATGTAAACGGGGGCCGAGATGGAGCAACAACAACAAAAGAACCGGGGATAGCAGAAGGGGCATGGAGTAGTAGAAGTGGAGGGTGCAGTAGTGGAAGTTCCAGATGTACCTGAAGGATCATCGACCTGAGTAGGAAGGACGACATCTATCGGCAACATCTTTACATCAACTACCGATGAAGCATCCATCGGTGCAACTCTCCTCCTCTCTGCCTTATCTCAAGTGTACTCGGCCTCTATCCTTTGGATATTAGTAGATGAAGTGGGAGTCACTTCCACATCCGTCATCTCAATTAGAGGCACTTGGGCACGCTTGCATAACTCCGTAATCAGGACTGGAAATGGGAGAGAGGTCTGGTTCTTCTTGGCCCTCATGGCCATCTCATGCTCAATGATCAGGCAGAGATTTAGTCTATCTCGATCCATGATACAACCCAATAATACAGCCTTTGGGTACTGGAGTATTCACTCGTTCTGTGATGGTATCAGTATGCTGCTGTTAAACCCAAACCAATATCAGGCAACCACATTTAGATCCTTCTTCTCGATTGGGACTCCTACCTCTTTCAACGGTGGAGTGATATTTGAAATCAGTGGAGCCAGCCAACCCCTAAAAACGTTCAGGGTCATCTTCTGTATCCGATCCACCAAGTAGTGGACCACATTCACTGTGCACCCTAGCACCTCATTGATGTTTGTGCTGCTGCATTTAACCCTCTTTCCCTGCACTACCATATGGTCCACTGGTGTGAGCGAGCTGACTTTCTTCTTCCCCAGAGGCACCAGCTTCCCATATTGTGCGTAAAACTTCCAAACTCAAAAAGGAATGTAGGAGCCTCAGGGCTTGGTGAACATCTCAAACTTGTGGAAGTTGATAGTGTTCCACACCGCATGGTATATGTCTACTACACCATCTATAGACAATGAATTTTCTTCCAGGATGGTCCTCAGCTCGACAATTATCAATCTATTCAATGATCGAGGTGGGGGTGCCTAAACTGGAGGTACCAGAGGTACTTGCTCGATAGTCTGAGCTGGAGGTGGAGGAGGCATATGAGGTACATGGATCCTGGCTGGATCATGCAAAGATTTGGAGTGTTGCTCCACTCTCCTATTTTTGAGGGTCTGATTATCCTTCGGCTCAGACGCTGAGGCTGGCGATCTATCCCCCGAGTTTCCCTCACTTTCTAAAGTAGTGAGGTGGGTGGAATAGATGCCCATACTGTCAGAGCTCTCCTCCGATGGTGTTTGCTCAATGGGCCCCTTACTCTTTCCTTTCCCCTCGATTGGAGGAAGTATGGCCTGTGTGGTCCGGAAGGGTGCAACACCCTCGTAAATTACAATATCCCTTGCACGATTTCAGGGTGGTTGACTTCGTCCTGGTACCTTTGGTATATCCATACCTGCAAAACAAAATTGAATATGTTAGACTTAGTTCGAAAGAAAAATCTCACAGTTGAGAAATTGTGCAGGAAAGCTCACCGAGTCATTCGGCGAGCCAAGTCGGGCTCGCCGAATTTTCTAGACTAAATATTTCTAAAAATCAACACAGGTCAGCGATGTCCAGGGCATTTTGGGAAATCGCCGATACCATTCGGTGAACTAAAAGTAGATCGGCGAATGTTACATAATATTTTAAAAAAAATTAGGAGCTTAGAAAGGTGATCTAAGGGACATTCGGCGAGTCGCCGAGTGAACTCGGTGAGCTTAGGAATATCGTCGAATGTTGTAGAAATATTTCACCCATTTTGAAGGATAAAAACGCGAGCCAAGGGTCGTTGGGTGAACCGCCTGAACCATTCAGTGAGCTCGACTAAGATCGCCGAAAGATCATGTGTGCCAGATTTTGACCCTGGCCCCCAATTTCTACCCTACAGCCCACGAGAACAAAATTAGACACCTATTCTACGCAATTAAACTCAGACCCATAATATTAAAGATTTCAGGTTATTCAAACTTCCCCTGATTTGTCCAAATTTGACCAATCAACGTCTTTTTCCCTTAAGAATGACTTCACCCACTCTATCATTGGGAAAAATCAGACAATCAGTACAATTGGGGTTACTATGCCTTCACCCAGACCAGACCCAATAGTTAATCATCCCACACCCATAATCTAAAGCAGTTATCATGCAACATTTCACAATTATAGGCCAAAATTCACAAAAACAAAGTACGATTCACGACCCAGGGGTATCCCATAGATGTAACAAGGCGTACAAGACCCCGAGAGGCCTCATACAAGCCCCTAAGCATATCATAACATAAGATGATAGAAATGAGCGGGAATTTAAAATATTTTTCATAACAAAGACGAAGTCTATTACACTTGTCTCAAACTATCTAAAACACGAATATCTTTGGGATACAACCCATACAATAGTTCTCAACATTAAATGAAAGACATAACGACATGGTGGTTAAGCCCTCGAATGCTATGAGGACTTACCAAATCTTCTCTTCTTTCTCTACTATGAACCTAGCCACAATGATGGAAATCAATATCGTCGGACCCTAAATTTGATAAGAATGTAGGCAAAAGTATGCGTTAGTACAAATATGTACCAATTATGATGACTAGCATAAATCATCAACATAGGCATAACATAAGCGTTAGTTAACATAATACATAGGCTATAAGAATAAGATAATAACATAAATCATAAGTATAGTCATGTACATAAGTCATCATAATATAAGGAATACTTCATAAAGTAACCTCAAGTCATACTTAGCAAAAACATGTGTAAGCTTTCACTAATCTTACTCATCAATGTAGGCAACCTTAGGCCATCACTCAAACTAATCATTAATCATTCTCATCTTTAACTTACCTTTTTATAGACATGGGGATTCACCTCTAGTCACACATCTCATGGAAGGCCATTCTAGCAACTATCCAAACATTTCATTCATCATGACATAATTCACATTACTCTTGATTTACTTTCAAGAAATGGAGACTAACCTCTCTATGTCTATTATAAATGCTAATGGGTATTCACCTCTTGCCTTCCTTATATAGTCATAAGTATTCACCTCCATGACCATCTTAAGGAATCATAGGTATTCGCCTCCATGCCCCACCATTATATGATATAGGTATTTCCTCCACATCATTTTACAAGGATCATAGGTATTTCGCCTCCATGTCCAACTTGATATGATATATGTATTCGCCTCAACATCATTTTATAAGGATCATAGGTATTTTCCTCCATGATCAACAATAAAGGCTAATGGGTAATCACCTCTTGCCTTGTATTAGGAGTTATACATTTAGGGTATTCACCTCACACTCCTCATCACATACGATTGGTAATCACCTCATGTTTATCATCTCTTGTTTACTAACTTAGGAATATGAGAACTCACCTCACATCCTTCTCATATGAAGGTCTTGGGAATCACCTCAAGCCTCATGTAATTTTATAGTCCATTTAGTTAGTCATGGAAGGGTTCCCTTGGCCTACCGATTCAATCCTTTTAGTTAGTCATGGAAGGGTTCCTTTGGCCTACCGATTCAATGTACATCATTCACTAAACTCTTCAGACCATGCATGAGCAACTATCATCATCCATGATCTATTTATGATGGCTCTTTAGCCTTTATTTCAATTAGGTGAGAAAGCCTTTCAACCTAGCATCATTCTATGTGAGAAAACCTTTCACATCATATTATTTATTTGTTCATGAGAATAGCCTTTATATCAACACAACAACAATATCATAATCATTAACACTTTACTCTCAAAGTGTTCTTAAAGCATTCAAATAGATTCTATAAGAACATGCATAATCTCATACATTCATAATATAGGTCAATGTGGTTAACTCCTTCCACAACAATCCTATCTACAAATCAACATTCATCATATGATATCTATTCTCAAAGCCCTAGTCATCATAATTCATCATTTTAGCTTTACTCTAAAAGCCCTACTAGTTATCATTCATGATACATGCCTTAGTCTCAAGAAAATTCTAATCATCATAGCCTACAAATCATAATTCATCATATATACTTGATTTCATTCAATTCATATTCATATACTTTACTCTTAAGCAAGGTGATGTCTATATACTTGAATCTCAAGCAATCTAATCATACTTCATCATATAGCCTCAATCTCAAGAACTACAAGTAATGATTGATCATGCATACCTGAATCTCAATCAATTCATGTCTATATGCTTAATTCTCAAGAGATCTACTATATATTTCATCAATTCTAGAAGATTACATCTAAATCTTCAATTTTCCCGTTCATGGCATAAAACCCATTTACCTATAATTCCATCAATTCATTCATAAACAACCACAATCCACTTAATTGGATCAACATTCAACAATTCCCACAACATTGGAGGAAACTGTAACTAAAATTAGGGAATTCTTCTTCTAAATTGGGGAAAACATGGGGGCTCCATGGATGATTAAGCCATCATACCTTGATTACAAAGCCCACAAATGCTTGATGAATGGAGACTTGATCTTGACCCTAGCTCCAACTCTTTCTTCTACTTTAAGTTCTAGAGAGAGAAATATTTGAGAGGATGAACTTTGGGATTCTTTTGGGTTTTTTGGAAATAATGTCTTGAATGGTTAGTTTATAGGGTTAAAATCACTTATTTAGGTGTACTAGGACCATACAAAACGACCTCACCTTATTCCAACTTAAACCGGAATTTTCCAAAATAGCCTTCACTTGGCAGCCTATTGCCAGGCCTCACGAGAGGCACCATGAGCCGTGGTCTTCACCTATGGCCGTGGTCCTATTCGTGGTCCTTGGACCAGTAGCTAGGCCACCTTGCATTGGCCTCCAAGAAATGATGGCATCACAACGAGCCTTCCCACGAGTCGTGGTCTTCACCACTGGCCATGAAGTGGCTCGTGAAGGTGAGCCAACATTGGGAAGCTCATGGGAGCTATTTCCTAGCCACCACGGGCTGTGGTGGTGGTCGTGAAGATGGTGGCAGTGCTTGAGGAGGGTTGGGCAGCCTTGGCCCCTTTCCCTTGGCTCTAGCCCTCTTGTACTTGGCCCTTGCCCCTTGTCCTTTGTTTGAACCCTCACACTAAACTCTAGTTTAGTTTAATAGTTTATGGGGTGTTACATTATCTCCCCCTTGGAAACATTCATCCTTGAATGACATTATAGGGACCTCTTAAAGGAAACGACTCTAGACTAGCAGCCCATCTTGCATGCAACACATCTAAATGCACACAACTAAGGAGGAAACATCAACTCCAAACTCAAACATGTTCAATGCATCTCTAGGAAGGTAGGAACTACATCTAACAACCCATTATGCATGAAATTTCAACATTTTTCATGTACAAGGAGGAATTACCTTCTCCTTACTAAAAACATGTTCAATACAATCTCACGGAGCCTATATGCAATCTATACTCAAAGCATACCTCAAGGAAGAGTTCTCTCACTCCAAGTTATGACATGTTCATCAATACATCTCATGAAGTCTATAAGCAACTCATACTCAATGCACTACAACATGAGGAAAACAATCATATAAACTCATATTCTTTCAAAACACAAGTTTTTCATGAACATGCTCAACATAAAGAAATCATGGGAACACATAATCACATATGCCTCCAAAACATAAGATAAACCAAGAGGAACTTATCATCACAAGCTAAAGGAAGAGTAGAAGGAAAAACTAAGGATATAGGGACATATTATTGGCCTCGGACTCTCAAGTGACACTCTCAACTATCACCCTCAACTAAAAGATCCCTCCATAACATTTTCACGGGAGCAACTTCCTTGTCCCTTAACTTCTTAACTAGACGGTATAACATCTCATTCGATAATTGTCATTAACTCCCAACTCTTCTAAGGAAACTTAATATCGGATCTCCAACAAATTTCCTAACCATGGAGACATGGAAAAATGAATGCACCGATGCTAACTCATTAAGCAACTTAGCTCATAAGCACCCTTACCAGCACATCTCAAAATCTCACATGGGTCTACGAAACAGGGACTAAACTTCCCAAACTCATTATACCTTAAAAGGGTGAGAAATTTAAGTAAACCCAAATCATAAATATCAATAACATTCAACGACCTTGATATCTAAGTACATTATCTCCCCCTGGGAGCAAGCCCATACAGACTTTATAAGAACCATTTTGTTTAATTCAACTAAGGTCTGATCAAGACATCACCAGGCTTTCACATCCATCATCCAAGATGATTCAAAACCATGGAACATACCCAAAACTCATAATGACCATATCGGGTTCTACCATCAATAAATATAACATTAATGCAGCCCATTCATACTAAATACAACACCAAACTCTAGCATATCAAATCTATCAAGCCACATAAGACAAAGCTACACCAGAATCTAATAAAGCATAAACCACATACTAGTAGCAACATTTGAAGGACACTCTTGTTCACCTCTAGCTAGGAGAGCATATAACCTATTTTACTTGATAACGATCGCTTATACTTCTTTAGGGAGTTGCAATTTGAGCGTATCAAATAAAGAACCCAACTTGGAGGTTGGGGTTGATCCCATGAGGAATATGGTTTAGACTTAAACTCAACTTACTATTATATTCATTTAGTCAACGTATTTCTGAGACAAGTAAGTAAAGGGGGGGGGGGAGATTTGTGAAACAAATACTTGATTATTGTTAAGTAACAAGTGAGAAAGATTCAAACTTTAGTTGTTATCAATGAGAGAAAGTAACTAAGGTGTATGTGTTCCCCATAAGCTCATAGCGCGGTAATCCTAGTAATAGTAATCCTTTCCTAGTGTATTACATGCAAAGTGATAAGTTATGTATCATTAAATCCTTGGTCCGACAAATAGAGAATTTCACCCTGCACCTTGGTCCAGCTACGTGTGTATAATTTACTAACCCTTACCTTTACCTCATATTCGACATCACATCAATGTATGACTTAGTTTTCACCATCGCACCTATTGACATTAGACTATTAGATAGTATCACACTAAATCTATGGTGATAATTCTTTTCTCATTAACTACCTCCTTGGTCCGGCAAGTAGCAACAAGGCGAGTTCTAATATTTGCAACCGCTAAAAAGACTTCTAAACGAAAGAATTATCAATGCATGCAATAACACTATTCAAGAATTACTTAGTTACTATTCATACTTTGTTAATTGCTCATGGTTCCCACAACTCTAGTTGTGGATTTAGTTACCCATAATAGCAAAAACACAATTCATATTTTTAGATGAAGAAATCATGAACTTACGTAATGAGTAGAAGAAACCCAAAATCTTCAATTGAAATTCAAAGCAAGAATCTTTATAAACCAAAATTAGGAAATCAAATTTCTAGAGTTTGCAAGTTAATTCCCAAGAAAATACCAAGAACTAAAAGTTAACAATAATGTCTAACCCCCAAAAACGAGGTTTACATGCCCTATATATAGAAAAATATGTCCTAACTAAAAAGGAAATGAAATAAAGAAATAAAGTTTTTGGATGCGGTTTCGATCTACGACACTGACCTATGGACCGTGGACTGACCTACGGTCCGTAGGTCCATTCCGTGATTTGGGACTTAGGCATTTTTCCAAAACTCAAAATCTCCAACTCTCAGTAACAATCAACGGATCAATAGGACGGACCGTGTTTGATCCACGGTCCGTGGATCCTCCTCCGTATCTCCATACTTAAACTTTTGAAATCAGGTACTGGAACCCCCTTCTCTGAATCATTTGACGGAACTGCATGACGGCCTGTAGGTCGACCTACGGTCTGTCGTTTGTAACCGTGGTTCCACACTTGGTCAAGAATTCTCTGATTTTCCTTCAAGACTTTCCTGTCCATATACGCCTACCACCTACGGAATGTGACTGGACCTACTGTCCGTAGGTCACGTCCGTAGATGCCCTTTTCTATACAATTGTTCAGCTGTATCTCTCCACTTCCATGTCTGAACTTATTTCCCGCAAATATGATAAAAACACATTAATACCAATACAAAATGGCTCTAGACACACACAACTCTTAAGTGAAATGTATTAAGAATACTATAAACTCACGGTATATTAGTTGAGACCTACGAAGACTATCTCCTTCATTTCTCACAACTTTAGGGCAATGCCTTATCGTGTGGCCCAACTTACCACAACCAAAACAAACATAAAAACACGCTACACATTCACCCACTTGTCTTCAATCACACTTACTACACCCTGGCAATAGAAGCCCACTACCACCTCCTTGAGGCTTAGGGTTAGACACCCTTTCATGGTTGAACTTAGGAGCATTTGAGGGCCCTTGCCTGAGGAACTTTTGTCTATACTTGGGATGACCATGTCCATCGGACGTTGTATGAGGGGAATTTTCATCATCAACTCTAGACCTCTTTTTTTCACTAGGTTTCTCTTTAAGTTTCTCCTCATTAATTTGTTCGGCATGAGTCATAAGACGAACAATATCCATGTCGTTAACAAGCATATCCGTACGACATTCTTTCACCACTAGATCAGATATACCCATCATAAAATTATTCATCTTAGCCCTAGAATCCACCACCATCGTTGGAGCATACATAGACAACTAAGTGAACTTTAGGGCATACTCCTTCACACTCATACTTCCTTGATGAAGGTTAGTGAACTCTTGCACGTTTGCTTCCCTTAACTCAAGGGCAAAAAACTTTTCAAGAAATGCAGATTTAAACACTTCTCACTCTATGAGACCCGCTCCTACCGGCCTTACCTTTTTCCACTAATCATACCATACTTGTGCAATCCCCTTCAGTTGTTAAGTGGCCAATTCCTCTTTCTCTACCAGAGTCATCCGCATAATAGCAAGTACCTTATAGACCTCATCAACAAACTCTTGAGGGTCTTCCTGAACTTTGGATCTATAAAATTCCGGAGGGTTCATCCTCATAAAATCAGTCACTCTTGACGCCGTTGTACCCATATTTGGGTTCACGGGGGCTACCACCTCTCTGTTGGGCTGGGCTGTCATGGCTTGAGCCAACACTTGAAAAGCCATCCTAAGCTCCACATTAGTCACATTCTCACCTATAGGGTCAATTGGAGCTTTAAGAGGAGCTTGTTGAAGAACTTTTTGCTCCACATTATCTTCCTCATTCCTTTTAGCATTAGCCCTCCTAGTAGTCATATCCTGAAAACCATCGGGCACGGATTAGGAGAGAGACCTAATAGAGTCAAACTCTATGGCACGACCTAGAGAATGAAGAAGTAAAGTTTCCTAAACATCTAGTAGCCTCTCATTCATAAATGTGGCACGCTTCACATTTATGAACAAGATTCTACTTGACGTGGCTTTGAAAAATCCTAAAATCATTCTAAACTTTGTGCTCAGATACCAAGTTTGTCACGACCCAGGGGTACCCCCTAGATGTAACAAGGCATACAAGACTCCGAGAGGCCTCATACAAGCCCCTTAGCATATCATAACATAAAATAATAGAAATGGGCAGAAATTTAAAACATTTTTCATAACAAAGCAGAAGTCTATTACACTTGTCTCAAACCATCTAAACCATGAATATCTTTGGGACACAGCCCATCCAATAGTGCTTAACATAAAATGAAAGACATAAGGACATGGTGGTCAAGCCCTCGAATGCTATGAGGACTTATCAAAACTTCTCTTCTTGCTCTACTATGAACGTAGCCACGAGGATGTAAGTCAATATCACCGGACCCTACATTTGATAAGAATGTAGGCAAAAGTATGCGTTAGTACAAACATGTACTAAATATGTTGGCTAGCATAAGTCATCAACATAGGCATAACATAAGCGTTAGTCAACATAGGACATAGTCTATAAGCATAAGATAACAACATAAATCATAAGCATAGTCACGTACATAAGTCATCATAATATAAGGAATACTCCATAAAGTAACCTCAAGTCATACTTAACCAAGACATGCGTAAGCTTTCGCTAATCTTATTCATCAATGTCGGCAATCTTAGGCCATCACTCAAACTCATCATTAATTATTCTCATCTTTAACTTACCTTTCTATACTCATGGGGTTCACCTCTAGTCACACATCTCATGGAAGGCCATTCTAGCAACAATCAAAACATTTCATTCATCATGACATAATTCACATTACTCGTGCTTTATTTGAAGACACGGGGACTCCCCTCTCTATGCATATTATAAAGGCTAATGGGTATTCACCTCTTACCTTACTTTTATAGTCATATGTATTCTCCTTCATGCCCCACCATTAAATGATATAGGTATTCACCTCCACATCATTTTACAAGGATCATAGATATTCGCCTCCATGTCCAACTTGATATGATATAGGTATTCGCCTCCACATCATTTTATAATGGGCATAGATATTCACCTCCATGATCAACAATAAAGGCTAATGGATAATCATCTATTGACTTGCTTTAGGAGTTATAGGTTTAGGGTAGTCACCTCACACTTCTCATCACATGACATGGGTAATCACCTCATGTTTATTATCACTTATTTACTAACTTAGGAATATGGGAACTCACTTCACATCCTTCACATATGAAGGTCTTCGGGAATCACCTCAAGCCTCATGTCATTTTATAGTCCTTTTAGTTACTCATGAAAAGGTGTCCTTGGCCTACCGATTCAAGGTACATCATTAACTTAACTCTTTAGACCATGTTTGAGCAATTATCACCATCCATGATCTATTTATGATGGCTCTTTAGCCTTTAATTCAATTAGGTGAGAAAGCCTTTCAACCTAGCATCATTCTATGTGAGAAAACCTTTCACATCATATTCTTTATGTGTTCATAAGAGTAGCCTTTCAATCAACACAACAATAATATCATAATCATTAACACTTCCTCTCAAAGTATTATTAAAGCATTCACATGATTCTATAAGAACATGCATAATCTCATATATTTATAATATAGGTCAATGTGGTTAACTCCTTCCATAATAATTCTATCTACAAATCAACATTCATCATATGAGCTCTACTCTCAAAGCCCTAGTCATCATAATTCATCATTTTAGCTTTAGTCTAAAATCCCTACTAGTTATCATTCATGATACATGCCTTAGTCTCAAGATAATTCTAATCATCATTGCCTACAAGTCATAATTCATCATATATACTTGATTTCATTCAATTTATATTCATGTACTTTACTCTTAAGCAAGGTCATGTCTATATGCTTCAATCATAAGCAATCCAATCATACTTCATCATATAGCCTCAATCTCAAGCACTACAAGTCAGGATTCATCATGCATACCTTAATTTCAATCAATTCATGTATATATGCTCAATTTTCAAGATATATACCTTGTATTTCATCAATTCTAGAAGATTACTTCTAAATCTTCAATTTTCCCTTTCATGGCATAAAACCCATTTACATCAATCTCATCGTTATAGAGATGGGTACATGTAAATTCATCCTGAAAGCATATAATTCCATCAATTCAGTCATAAACAACCACAATCCACTTAATTGGATCAACATTCAACAATACCCACAACATTAGAGGAAACCATAACTCAAATTGGGGAAAACATGGTGGCTCCATGGATGACAGGATTCCATGGATGAATAAGATATCATACCTTGATTACAAAGCTTACAAATTCTTGAGGAATGGAGACTCGTTCTTGACCCTTGCTCTAACTCTTTCTTCTTCTTCAAGTTCTAGAGAGAAATATTTAAGAGGATGAACTTTGGGATTCTTTTGGGTTTTTGGAAATAAGGTCTTGAATGGTGAGTTTAAAATGTTAAAATAACTTATATAGGTGTACTAGGACCATACAAAACGACCTCACCTTATTCCAACTTCAATCGGAATTTCTCAAAACAGCCTTCACTTGGTAGCCTACTGTCAGGCCTCACAAGAGGCACCATGAGCCGTGGTACTCACCACTGGCCGTGGTCCTGCTCGTGGTCCTTGGACCAGTAGTTAGGCCACCTTGCATTGGCCTCCAATAAATGACGGCATCACCACGAGCTTTCCTACGAGTCGTGGTCTTCACCTCTGACCGTGAAGTGGCTCGTAAAGGTGAACCAACATTGGGAAGTTCCTGGGGAGCTACTGCCTAGCCACCACGGACCACACCACGGGACATGGTCCCCACCACTAGCCGTCGTGGTGGTTGTGACAATGGGGGAAGTGCTTGGGGAAGGTTGGGAAGCCTTGTCCCCTTTCCCTTGCCCCTTGTCCTTGGTTTGAACCCTCACACTAAACTCTAGTTTAGTCTACTAGTTTATGGGGTTTTACAATACAAACATTTAAAGGCGGGGTCTGGATAACCAATCTCAAGAGTAGATAAAAAGTTCTAGGCTAGAGAATCTATAAGCCAAAGTGCACGAACTCTCCCCGAGCAATTGACCCCTACAAAAAAGTGCAAAAAAAGAAAGTATGAAAATATAAAATGCGGTTGTGAATGTTCAAAAGTCGGAAAATATGAAATGAGGGAGGCTTTTAAATTTTAAAAATGGTTCAACCCTTCATAACCCTTCAGTTCGCGCGCCGGTCGGCGACGCTCACTTATGTCGCCGACCATTAGGCGATGCGCCGAATGGTTCTTTTGTCCGCCAAAGTTTACCGAAAATCCATCCATTTAAGTATTCCAAAGGCGATCTTTATTTGGCTCGTCAACCTGTTCGGTGAGCCGTCTATTGGTGCTTGGTCTTGCCTACTTGCTCTTTTTCCCAAAATTTCAAATTTTCAACCTCCACACTCGACACCCATTATTCAAACAACAATATTAAACACATAAAAGCTTGGGCTACCTCTCAATAAGCACCTTATTTAATGTTGTGGCACTATGAGGATACTTATTCAAGAATCATTCTTTGGGTTAACAAAGGTATCACTTAGTAGATGTCACAACAAAGGGGTACCCCCTAGATGTAACAATGCGTATAAGACCTCGAGAGGCCTCATTTAAGCCACTTAGCATATCATAATAAAAAGTAATAGAATTGAGCGGGAATTTAAAACTTTGTAGTACAATCAAAGTCTTTTATAAAAACGAGCGGATGTCTAACATAATTGTCTCAAACCATCTAAACAACATGAATAAAGTCTTCGGTCACAGCCTATACAATAGTCCAAGACATAAAAGAAAAACATAAAAGAAAGTGGTGATCACACCCTCGAACACAATGAGGACTCACCGAAACTTCACTCCCTTGATAAAGACGAAGCTACCCACGAGTGTGAGAATCAATGTCGCCGGACTCTACATTTGATAAGAATGTAGGCAACAGTATGCATTTGTACAAAAATGTACTAAATATGATAGCTTGCATAAAAAACATAAACACAAGCATTAGTCAATATAAGACATGAGGCATAATCATAATCAAGACATAATAAGCATCATAATGAAAGAAGAATACTTCCTTAAGTAACCTCACTTATCCTTAGCCAAGACATAGGTCATCCAGCTCTAGTCAAACTTGCATCATGGAAGGCGTATCTAGAAACACTCTAATCAAATAATCTTCATAACATAATTACATTATTCATACTTACTTTTAAAGACATGGGGATTCATCTCAATGCTTAGATTGTAAAGGCTAATGTGTATTCGCCTCTTGCCTTACTTACTTTTAGATCGGGGGTACTCGCCTCCACAATCTCATCATATTACACGGGTACTAGCCTCCACGTAATTTCATAAGGAGCATGTGTACTCACCTACACATCATTTCATAAGGAGCATGGGTACTCGCCTCCATGTCCATTCATCATAGTAAGAACGTGGGGACTCACCTCTTGTTCAATTCTAAGGAGGTCAAGGGTAATCGCCTCTAGCCTCATCAATTACATAAGCTTTTAGTCTAGATTCATTTTAGGTGAACAATTCTTTCAACTTAGAATCATTCATGTGAGAGAACCTTTCACATGCATACAATCATGCTTAGCAATTCATTGTGGGAAGTATCATTTCCACATCATATCATTAGCATTCAACAATTCATAGTATAGGCTTTGCTATCAAAGCATTACATCTCATAATCATCATTTATGCTTCGTTCTCAAGCAATTAACATCATATTTCATCAACCCAATAAGGAGATATAAAAAGTATGCAATTTCCCTTCAAAGCACAAAACCCAATTTCATCAATTCTAGGTTAGAAACATGAAATAGGCATGGGTACATGTAATTTCATCCTAAAAACATGTAATCCTATCAATTCAACCATAAACAAATATAATCTACTCAATTGGATAAACATTTATCATAACCCACAACATTGGAAGAAACCCTAACTAGAATTGGGGATTTAGACTTCACAATTAGGGAATTCTAGGGAACTCCATGGGAGAAAGGATCCCATGGATGAAAATCATACCTTGATTACACAACCCACAAATGCTTGGGGGTTGGATAATTGACCTTGGCCCTAGCTTGAACTCTTTCTATTTGAGAGGGAGGTCTTGGGTTTTCTTTTTCGGTTCTTGAGAGAATGATTTAGGTTGAGGGAATTTAGGAATAGAATGCTTATATACTTCCCTAGGTTAAGAGAAAAATGACGCAGTATTCCTTTAAGAAAACTATGAAAAGAAATTTAAGACCTCATCTTAAAACCTGCAGATTTTCATGCTGAAGCTCGCCAAGGGCACTTAACGACTCGCCAAGTAGACCCTTGGCTCGCTGAAATTTCCAGTAGCTCATCCCCCAGGAGTATACCACTTCGGTGATGAGGGAGCCCCCTTGGCGATGCACCAACTTGAACGGCGATCCCCGACGTGGCTCACCCAATTTTCCAGTATCTTAGGCTTCCTAGACAGTCCACTAGGCGATAGGGGCGGATTGCCAAGTGACTTAGGAGACCAATTTGCCCCTCGCCGAGTTGTCTTGGGATGGAAATGTTTTCCTTAATCAATTTCCAAGGTACTGCAGGCCCTTTCCCTCTTCCATGGCTTGTTACCCCCACACACTTAGCCCTAGCTTAACCTACTGATTCCGGGATGTTACATTTTCTCCCCCTTGGGAACATTCTTCCTCAATGATGTTATAGACACCTTAGGAAGGAAAGACTCAAGATTAGCAGCCATAACGACGCACAAGACAAAGGAGGAAACATCAACTCCAAACTGAACACATTTTATGCATCACAAGGAAGTAGGAACTACATCTAACTAACCATTATGCATGAACCTCTCGACATTTCTCATGTTCTAGGAGGAACTACCTTCTCCAAGCTCAAAAGCATGCTCAAAACAATCTCATGGAGCCAATATGCAATTTACTCTAAAAAAGCATAACTAAAGCATGTTCAACAATTCATCTCATGAAGTCTATAAGCATATCACACTCAATACTCAACAACATGAGCAAAATACATCATAAAAGCCATTTTCTTTCAAAATTTAAGATTTTTTATGAACATGCAAATTTAAGGAAATCATGGAAGCCCATAAAACACACATGACTTCAAACAAAAGCAAATCAAGAGGAACTCATTACCTCAAGGTAGAATAGGAGAAAAAAAATGAGGATACCGGGACATCATATCGGCCTCAGCCTCCCAAGTAGCACCCTCAACTAGATGGTTTCTCCATAACACCTTCACAGAGGCAACCTCATTGTTCGTCAATCTCTTAATTTGCCGGTCTATGATCTCAACCGGAACTTCTTCATAAGAAAGGTTCTCTTTCACTTCCAACCCTTCTAGGGGAATTATGGATGTCGGATCTCCAACACACTTTTTGAACATTGAGACATGGAAAATTGAATGCACCAACACCAACTCATTTGGCAAACCAAGCTCACATACAACCTTACCAACACGTCTCAAAATTTGATATTGTCCTACATAATAATGACTAACTTTCCCTTTATTATCAAACCTCATTACAATCTTCATGGGTGAGATTATTAAGTAAACCCAATCAAGCACATAAAATTCAAGGTCTCTCCTTCTAACATCCGCATAAGACTTTTGTCGACTTTGGGCCGTTCTCAACCTCTCTCTAATTAGTCGAACCTTCTCAATTGCCTCATGAACTAACTCGGGTCCTATCAAAGCAACCTCACCCACCTCAAACCATCCTATATGATATCTACACCTCCTACCATAAAGGGCCTCATACGAAGCCATACCAATACTTGAATGGTAGCTATTATTATAGGCAAATTCTATCAAAGGCAAATGGTCATCCCAATTTCCCTTGAAATCTATCACGTAAGCCCTCAACATGTCTTCCAATGTTTAGATTGTTCGTTCCGCTTTCCCATCTGGTTGGTGGTGAAAAGTGGTGCTAAGCTTAACTTTTGTGCCAAGACCCTTTTGGAAAGACTTCCAAAACTGTGAAGTAAATTGAGTACCTCTATCGGAGATAATGGACAAAGGCACTCCATGCAACCTTACCATCTCTCTCAAGTACAACTTAGCATAATCTTCCACCGTATTGGAACCCTGACGGGAATGAACTGGGCCAATTTTGTCATTCGGGCTACTATAACCCAAATCAAATCATATTGATGCCGAGTCTGTGGCAACCCTACTATGAAGTCCATATTCAAATCTTCGCACTTCCAAGTAGGAATTCTAATATCTTGGAATTAACCTCCCGGTCTCTGATGCTCAACCTTCACTTGTTCGTAATTAGGACACTTAGCCACAAATTCCGCAATGTCCTTCTTCATCCCATTCCACCAATAGATCTCCCGCAAATCATGGTACATCTTGGTGGCTCCTGGGTGAATAGAATACCCAGAACTATGGGCTTCTGAAAAGATCTATTCCCTTAAGTCATCAATATTCGGAACACACAAACGACCTTGGTACCTTAGGACACCATCTCCCCATAGGGAGAAAGCCTCTACGGACTTCTTTAGTACAACTTCTTTAAATTCTACTAAGGTCAGATCAAGACATTGCTTTGCTTTGACATCCGTCACGAAAGATGATTCGGAACCATTATGGACCATAATACCACCCTCGGTGGAATCCACTAGTTGAACTCCAAATCGGGCAAACCTATGAACATCTCGAACCAACTCTTTTCTCTTATCTTCAACATGTGCAACACTACCTATGGATAATCAACTAAGGGCGTCCGCCACCGTACTTGTTGTACCAGGGTGATAGAGAACACTTATATCATATTCTTTCAATAATTCAAGCCACCTCCTTTGGCGGAGATTTAAATCTTTTTGGGTAAACACATATGGCAAACTTTTGTGATCGGTGAAAACATCAACATGGACCCATACAAATAATGCCTCCAAATCTCTTAAGGCAAATACAACTGCCGCTAATTCAAGATTGTGGGTAGGATAGTTCTTCTCATGAATCTTTTATTTTCTTGAAGCATAGGCAATCACTTTACCATTTTGCATAAGCACATATCCCAACCCAACTCAAGAGGCGTCACACTATACTACAAAGCTATCTATAACTTTCGTTAAGGTTAAAACTGAAGCGGAAGTAAGTCTATCTTTCAACTCTTGGAAACTTTTCTCACAAGTTTCCGACCATAGAAACTTGGCCTTATTTTGAGTCAAAGCCGTCAAAGGAGAAGCAAAGGAGGACAACCCCTCAACAAATCATCTATAATAACCGGCAAAACCCAAGAAACTTCTAATATCTATTGGTGATAGATGTCTAGGCCAAATCTTGACCGCACCAGTCTTAGTAGGATCTATCTCAATACCCTTGCTTGAAACTCTATGGCCAAGAAAATCTACGAACCTTAACCAAAACTCCCATTTACTAAACTTTGCATAGAGTTGTTGGTCTTTGAGAATTTGCAATACAATCCTTAAATGATCACTATGTTCATTCTCACTTCTTGAATAGATCAAAATATCATCTATGAACACAATTACGATCATATCAAGGTATTGCCTAAACACCCTATTCATCAAGTCCATAAATGTCGTCGTGGAATTTGTCACGATCCAGGGTTACCCCCTAGGAGCAACACGGCGTACTTGACCCCGAAGGGGTCTCATACATGCCCTTAGCATAATCATAAACATAAAGTGATAGAAATGATGCAGAAAATTAAATTTTTTACAATTGAAGTCAACTTTTTTTTCATAAACGAATATAAGAGTCTAGACCTTGTCTCAATCCCCATCTAGTACAATAGAGGATACAATTAGGGTCAAATCCCTTTACAATAAAGTCTCAAAAATATAAAGTACAATAGAAACTATAAAGAATAACATCTTGTCCTCGAACCATAAGGACTCACCAAGCTTAAGGAATAGTCAACCCAAGCTTCACTTGAAAGGAGGAGTACCTCTCAACGACCGAAACCTACACTCATAGTATATGTAGAAATATGGGTTAGCAAATTGATACGCTCAAATTACACCTCCCTAAAGAAGTATAAACAATCGTTATCAAGTAAAGAACCCAACTTGAAGGTTGGGGTCGATCCCACGAGGAATATGGTTTAGACTTAAACTTAACATACGATTATATTCATTTAGTCAACTTATTTACGAGACACGTAAGTAAAGGGGGGGAGGGTTTGTGTAACAAATAATTGATTGTAATTTAGAGAACAAGCGAGCAAGATTCGAACTTTAGTTGTTATCAATGAGATAAAGTAACTAGGGTGTATGTGTTCCCCATAAGCTCATAACGCGGTAATCCTAGTAATAATAATCCTTTTCTAGTGTATCGCATGCAAAGTGGTAAGTTATGTATCTCTAAGTCGTTGGTCCGGCAAATAAAAAATTTCACCCCCACCTTGGTCTGGCTACGTGTCTATAATTTACTAACCCTTACCTTTACCTCATATTAGACATCACATCAATTTATGGCTTAGTTTTCACCCTCGCACCAATTGACATTAGACTATTAGATAGTATCACACTAAATCTATGTTGATAATTCTTTTCTTATTAACTACCTCCTTTGTCCGGCAAGTAGCAACAAGGTGAGTTCTAACGTTGCACACCGTTAAAAAGACTTCTAAATGAAAGAATTATCAATGCATGCAATAACACTATTCAAGAATTACTTAGTTACTATTCCTACTTTGTTAATCGCTCATGGATCCCACAACCCTAGTTGTGGATTTAGTTACTCATGATAGAAAGAACACAATTCATAGTTGTATAAGAAGAATTCATGAACTTACTATTAGAGTAGAAGAAATCCACAAACCCAACTTGAATTGCAAAGTTAAAATCTTCAAAACGAACTTAGGAAATCAAGAATTCCTACAATTGCAAGTTAATCTCCAAAGCCAAAAACTAGAACTAAATTAATAGTGTCTACCCCTAAAAACGAGGTTTACATACCATATTTATAGAAAACATAGTCCTAAACAAAAGGAAATAAATTAAGGAAATAAAGTTTCTGGACACGGTTTCATTCTACGACACTGACCTACGGACCGTGGACTGGCTTACGGTCCGTAGGTCCCTTCCGTGGTTTAGGACTTAGGCATTCTTTCAAAGCTTAAAATCTTCATTTCTCAGTAACGATTGACAGATCAGCAAGATGGACCGTGAGTCGATCTACGGTCCATGGATCCTCCTCCGTAGCTCCATACTTAAACTTTTGAAATCAGGTACTGGAACCCCTTTTAATGAATCATCTGACGGACCTGCAGGACGGCCCGTAGGTCGACCTACAGTTCGTCATTTGCAACCGTGGTTCCACACTTGGTCAAGAATTCCCTGATTTTCCTTCAACCCATGCTTGTCCATCTACGCCTACCACCTACGGACCGTTACTGGACCTACGATCCGTAGGTCACGTCCGTAGATGCCCTTTTTTGCAACATTCTTCAGTTGTATCTCTCAACTTCCACGTCCGAACTTATTTCCTACAAACAAGATAAAAATACATTAGTACCATTACAAAATGGTTCTAGATACACAACTCTTAAGTGAAATGTATTAAAAATACCATAAATTCACGGTATATCAACACCCTCAACTTAAACTCATTGTTTGTCCTCAAGTGTCGCACTAAGACTCTAAACGACACTTGTGTAGAAGCAGACATTCAAGCATAAGAAATCACATGGGTTTCTAGCCTGAATCCCTATTTGAATGCAAATATTTTCTCTTAGACTCAACAAGCTAACTCATGTGGATCAAGATATGACACAGATCGACCAATAGACACACAACATACACTGTTTCACTATCACCAAGGTACCAACTCTCCGACAATGTACCTTGTGCCCTTACTTCAAACGAAATCCCTTTTTAACACAATGAATATGATTTTGAGTACAGGAATTCATTCAACACTCACGCTCAGAAGTAACTTCGAGTACAGTTAGTGCTCAATACCATAGGCTTGCCCTTATTTTCACTACTTAGACTTTCCAAACTAGTTGCTAGGATCACTATAGGACTTTCTTAGCTTGTAACGTAGGCTCAGAGTCAGGTGTGGTACATTTGGGTACTTTTTTGTGACTTTTTGCGCTCCTTGACATTACATTGGCAATTTACCTCTTTCTTGAACTATTTTTTGGGCATCTTTTCATTTCACTTTCTTTCCCTTACTCTTTGCAACATGGATTTGACTTTTGATTTTATGACTCTTATTTCACACTTTCTTCTTTTCCTTTCGCTTCATTTTTCTTTTGTTTCTTTCAACTTTTTTTTTTCTCTTTGCCCAGAGTCACATTCTCTTTCTTTTTCTCTTTTCATCACACAACTTTTTTCATACCTTTTTTTTCATGTGGTTTCCTCTTTCATACCCACCTTCAACTTAAGCATTTTGCATTTGTTGAGGTGCCACAATGTCCGATGTCGGACCAAGGCCAAGATCTAGGTCACTTTTGACTTAGCCACCCTCAACTTAGGCTTTTGGCCTAAGTCAAGGTGCACATGTCCAAGGAGGGATGTCACAACCCAAGGATACCCCTAGCCGTAACACGGCGTACTCGACCCTGAAGGGGTCTAATACAAGCCCTTAGCGTCATCATAACATAGGATCATAGAAAAGTAGGGAAAATTTAAAACTTTCTTTAAAACATTCAACCGAAAATATTTCATAAAAGTGGAAGTCTTTACTGAAACCTTTGTCTCAAACCATCTATGAATAACATGAATACAAGTCTTGGGACGCAGCCCACAATAAGTCTAAAACATAGGAAATGACATAAAAGGAACATAGTGGGATTGTCCTCGAAGCTATGAGGACTCACCAATTCTTCATGTCTTCAAACGCCTTAGAAACCTAGGCTCCAAAGCAGCTCAATCTCCAACACCCTACATTTGATTAGAATGTAGGAAATATGCGTTAGTACAAAATGTACCAAGTATGAAGTCTAACATACCAACATAAAACATCTCAAAATGTTTAGTCGACATAAGACATAATCATAAGAGAATAACATATTCATAACATAACTCCAAGAAAGTATCATAACATCACAAGTTAACATAATACAATGTATATGAACATATGAGCTAAATCATACTTATAGCATAGCCCTAACTTAACCTTCATAATTACATCCTTCAACCATTAGTCTTTCATATTACAAGTGAACTACTTCACAAGCCACCTCCAAGCATACTTGTGCAAGGCAAGGATAGCAGCGCATACTACTATCCAAGCTAAGTACCTCTCTTTGGTCATTCTTGGGCATAGTCCACCTTCATAGTCAAGACCTAGGTTTTCATGTCATAAGATCACTACACTTATAAGTAACCTCAAGGCACACTTGTGCAATGCATGTGTGGCATACCATAATACGACACACACTAAGAACATCTTGAAGTCACCCTATTCATGTTTACCACTTCTAGGTGTCACTATTGACCTACTTCATATTGACAAGTAAATATCAATCTTAAGTCAATCATATCATGGAAGGAAAGTATAACAACAATCCAAGCTAGGCATACACCACATAAGAGGACATTTCATAAGTATCTTCAAGTCATTCTTGTGCCATGTATGAATGGCATCTCATACTACCACTCACACTAAGTACTTCTTTAGACTAGCTTACTCAATGCTTACTATTCATCATTCTAGGCTATCAAGAATAGCATACTGCTATGATAGACCTGACTACCCTCGAAAAAACTCTATCATGCAATCCAAGCTATCCTAGGAAGGATACAAGTATACCAACCTAGCTACCATGCAACCATTCAATAGGATGCAAGCTACCCTTAGGGGAGTATGAATCCTCAACCCTAAGCTATCCTTAAGAGAGTATGGTGTCTCAATCCTAAGCTACCATGAAGTGCATTATAACAATGCTAGTTCAAGATACCCATAGGAGAGTAAAGATCCTCAATCCTAGGCTACCATGCCTATACTAATGCAAGCTACCATGAAAATCATCCTACCAATGCTAGTTCAAGCTAACCTTAGGAGAGCTTAATTCCGCAATCCCAATCTACCATGAGATCTACCATCCCAAGCTACATAATTCAACTATACATGAAGAATCAAAAGGCTCAACTTCAAGATATTCTATTCTAACAAGCATGGTTCAGTTTAGGTAATTAGCCTTTCAATCTAGAATCATTCTATGTGAGAATACTTTTAACATTCTACATACATGCAAGCTATGTCATCATATTAGACTTACTCTATAAGACCTAGTGATCAACATTATGACTTGAAGCCCTACATTCAAGCTTTATTACACCATCAACATACTAGTCTAGATCACAATACACATTAATCACAAGCCTTAGTGCAATTCTAAGCATAATTTATCATAAAGTTCCAATTCTAATCACTTCGATTCATGTTTTATCATACATGCATAAGCCTAGTTCAATTCATGATCTCATATTCTCATTCTTGGATAAGTTTTATACATGATAACAACTCAAGAGAATCTATCAAGAATCATCAATTTCTCATCCAAAAGCATAAACCCACATACTTTCAATTCTAGGGTTAAACAAGGAATTCACATAAATTCTTCCTAATATCATGAATCAACACTAAAGTAATCATATATGAGTAGCATCCAACCGTTTGGAATCATACCTACCTAAAACCCATACATTGGAAGTAACCCTAGCTTGATTGGGGTTCTTCTTCACAAATTAGGGGAAATTCTAGGGGACTCTATGGATGGAAGAACCCATAGATGAAAAGCTAAACATACCTTTAATCAAAGCCCTAAAGCAAGCTCTCAACAATGGACTTTGTTCTTGACCCAAGCTTCAAGCTCTATCTCCTTTTTCAATGGAGATTCTTCTTAGAGAGAGAAACATTTTATGGAGAGGATGAAGGTGGGTTTTCTTTTGATTCTAGGTTGAATGACTTAAATGAGGTAAGCTTAGGTCTAATAAGCTTATATATTTTCTAGGAAAGGAATAGAATAATGTAGGATCAACTTTGGTAAAGACTAAGGACCCTAAACATTTTTAACTTAAAATTTATCAAGCTTCACGACTTACCTCGCCCTTTGTAACCCCATGGCTCGCCCAGGGCACAAGGCGACTCGCCAAGTGGACCCTTGGGTCGCCCAAATTTCTAGCAAGGTCCAAAAAGGAGTTGTTCACTAAGCAATATTGGGAGCCAATGGGTGATTCACCAAGTAGGTTGGCGAGCTATGACTTAGCTCGCCCTTTGTTCCAAAATCACGGACAAAGGGACAGCCCACTAGGCGACCTTAGGTGCCCTTTGGCGCATCGCCAAGTGACTTGGGCGATCAAGCTGCCCAATCGCCAACTAGGCACCTAGGAGAACAAATTATCTTTCACTCTAACATGATAGCTTAGACCCTTGCAACCCTATACCATTCCATAGATTGTCTTCTAAACTATGGGATCTAACACGTATCTTGACGTTCAACTACTAAGCCCCTCATTCTAAGCACATAAAGTCTCATCTACGACTCTATTTCACATACCTCAAACCTTAGAACCCTAGCTTGTGGCTCTAATTTGGTCTACTAGTTTCTGAGGTGTTACAAGGGACCGGGGACAAGACAATATTTTAAGGGAAGGTGAATTAGGTTAATCAAACGAAATGATCAATTTTAGGCTCAAATATTTGGATCAAAAGGGAATAATGCTACCATTTGTTTAGATCATTTTAGGGTTAAGTGGACTAATTTGAACAATGGCCTATGATTACTTCCCAACTTCTAGCCTAGATTATCCTTACAGGACCAACGGGGCAAGTTCTAGATTGGCACAAAACTGTCTGAACATTCAACTATCCTCACACACTCTTGGCACCTTGTTTCATTATCATATTATCAGATTACCCAGTTCAAGTTTTAGCTTAAGTTATGAGATCAAATTGGTTCTTTATCATGTCATACTCAGAGCCAACACATTCAACTCATTCTAGCCTACATATCTTAGCACACATCACAAGTTTTGGACGGGTATCATTTTTCATTCTTGATTATGCCATCATGCTTCATTATTTCTCATGCTTCTACACATACAATCCTAACACATGCAAGTTCAACAGAAATTAAAATAGTCTCTTGAGGTAAAAGAACACAGGCAAGAAAACCTCAAGAGAAAGACTATGAGTTGGTTTCTCATACTTCACCCTATCACTCACGATCCATTTACCCCACCCCCAACAAAATAGAGTGCAAATGTCCCCAATGCACAAAAAGTAAAGAGTAGAGGATCGGGTGAAGAAAATCTGTGGCGCATAGCGCTGAAGACCTATCAACAAGTGGGTGGGTCTGGTGAAACTAGGGTTTGGACTTACAAGACCCCATCTACGGTCTGTGGGTCGACCTACGAACCATAGATCGGGTCCGTAGGTGACTTTCACACTTAGATAAATTAGGGATCTTACCTGGGATCTACAAACACCATTCACGGTCGATGGGGTCCGTAGACCTCTGCATAACCCTCTTTTTGTAGCTTTTGCCTTTCGCTCTTGCACATGTAGCATCCATTAGGCCTTTCTTCCTTTTTTTTTACATTTTATGGACACTTTTTTAGACACGGACCCTAAGCTATATCTAGCCAACACTATCACAAAAAAAAAAACCAATCTAAGGAATTACAGAAGATCAAATAAGCAAAGAAAACTCCTAACTCGAAAAGAAAAACTTATAGTTGGCTAGATTGTACATCTTGGGTTGCCTCCCAAGAAGCACTTGATTTAACGTCACGGCACGACGTAGGCCCCTTGATTACTTAGATTTCATCAAGGTGGTAGGCCTCAACCACTTCTCGCACACTCTCAGAATTTCCCATATAGCTTTTTATCCTCCGATGGCCGGCTTTGAACCTTGTCCCACTCCTTTTATCGAGCTCAACCACTGCATGTTGGGACACTTGGGTCACTCTGAATGGTCCAGTCCACTGGGACATGAATCTGCCCGGAAAACAACACAACCTTGATTTATACAACAACACCAGATCACCAGGAGCTAGTTTGTGCTTTTCTATGTTTTGATCATGGCACTTCTTCTCTGTGTACAAGGTTGTACCTAACTTATCCTTTCTAACCACTTCAGCACCTTTTCTGAAAGTGTGACTCACCACCGATACTGATTTAAGATCACTTTCTTGCTTCATAGACTTACAGACGTTAAAGGTCACCTCCTCCTTATTCAGTCAGAACTTTATTTGCCCTCTCTCCATATCGATTAAGGTACGCCCAATAGAAAGGAATGGTCTCACTAAGATGATGGGGACCTCAAAGTCAACCTCACAATCAAGTATAACAAAGTCTGCCAAAAAAATGAAAGGCTCTACTTTCACAAGGACATCTTGAAACACTCCAATGGGCTTTTTCACAGTTCTATCAACCATAAGTAAACGCATCACAGTTGGTTTTGGAGATCCTAAACCCAACTTCTTATAAATTGACAATGGCATCAAGTTAATGCTGGCACCCAAATCACACAAAGCTTTCGCAAAGAGCATCTTACCGATGGTGCATGGATAAGTGCAAGCTCCAGGATCCTCTTTATTTTGTACAGTGACCTTGTAGAAATGGCAATACAATGTTGCAATCTCTCATCATTCTTAAGACTGATAACCCTTTTTCGGGTCACCAAGTCCTTCATGAACTTTGCATACCCAGGCATTTGCTCCAAAGCTTCTATTAACGGGACATTGATGGAAAGTTGTTTTAAGATAGTTATGAACCTGCGGTACTTTCTTTCGTCAGCCTTCTATACTAACCTCTGTGGGAAAGGAGGTGGAGGTCTAGGCATGGGAACAACCTTTTGGGTTATCTCCGCTTCCTTCTCTGTGGCATTGTTAGTCTCTTCAGCAACCTCAATCACATCATCACCTATTTCTACCACTTTTTCTACATTGGATGGTATGGGGGGGGGGGGGGCAATGGTCTGCTTTCCTCTGCGAGTAGTGATTGTCATACAATGCCCATCATTCTTTGGATTCTCGATGGTGTTGCTGGGAAGCATGCCCGGTTGGCGTGTATTCACAGTAGCAGACAACTGACTAAACTCCTGCTCAAGTTACTTTATCGACACTACATGGGCATCATTTTTTGGCCAATTCTAGACAACTCAGTGTGCGTCTCCTTCACATTCTCATTAGTCAAATTAAACCTCTTCATTCTCTGCATCATATCCTCAATTCGTGACATACTACCCCTAACTTCTCTATTGCTAGATTTCCAATTTTGTGGAGGAACATAAGGGCCAACCCTATCATTTTTGTTGCCATAGTTGCTCCGGTTGTAGTTGTTGTCGCGATTGTAGTTCTTATCCCGGACATAATGACCCTCTCGGTTGTAGTTTCCATAGTTCCGACCTTGGTTTCCTTGACCTTGGCGCCAATTATTCGAATTGGAACCTTGGGCGTTGTCTCGAAAACCCCCCGTCTGATCATTCACTGCATAAATATCCTTTTCATAGTAGCACTCCTCAACCGGTGGTGGGATTTTTAGTCAAATAATTCACAACATTTATCTTTTCAGTACCTCCGCTCACATGCTTCAACACCAACCCAAGTTCTGTCCTCATCTGAGCCTTCTCCTCACGAATGTCATCGGTAGATTGACTAGGTGCAGATTGAACTGCAAAAGTGCTTCTTCCAATGTATGACTTTCGAGTGCTCCATGCTTTATTGTTCTAGGAAATCTTCTCCAATTTCTCAGCGATCTCCTCAAAAGTGCACTCACCATATGATCCTCATGTGATAGTATCAAGCACAGCCTTACCATTGTCATCTTGGCCTCTATAGAAATACTCCTTCAGTGACTCATCATCAATACGGTGATTTGGAACACTTCTGATGAAAGCAGTGAACCTGTCACACGAACTACTCACAGACTCGCCAGGTAGTGCTACGAAGTTGTTGAGTTTATCTTTGTGATTCAGCTTCTTTAACACTGGGAAGTATTTTGCCATGAACACTTTACGCAATTGATCCTATGTGGGAATTGAGTTATAAGAAATCTTAGTAAATAATACAGCAGCATCTCCGATTAAATAGAGGGAAGACTCTCAACCCAATGACATCCATGTCTACATCTGGTCGACCGACACAACTCTTGCAAACACTCCTCAACTTGGCCATGCGCCCATGTGGATCCTTTGATGCCATACCAGAGAACAAACTCCTCGATGTAAGCATCTTCATCAGACTGCTCGTCACCACGAATGTATACCCCGGAGGTAGAACAATAGGTCCTCCAGATTCAACTGTATTGAAGTTGACCCTATAGTTATCACGTAGCCTCAATTCTGGTGGATTATGTACCCTCAATGCATCTCCCAATAGATTACCAACTTGATTTTCAGCATTCTCATTATCAACCCAAGGAAGTTGCAACTCAACTCCATCAACTAGATTTCCTCCGATAGGATAGGTTGGGACCCCTTGATTATTCATCCTTTGCAAAGTTCTGTTCAATTATGGATCGTAAGGAGACAGTGGTTCATCTTGACTCCGTGTACTTGGCATACACTGGAGTAGGAACCTGAGAGAAACAAAAACAAAAGAAAAATAAAAAGTAAAATTAAGAAATAATTGACTAAAGTTCAATAATGTAGTTAAACTTAATCTAAAAGCCTTATTCCCCGGCAGCGGCGCCAAAATTTGATACGCTCAAATTACACCTCCTGAAATAAGTATAAGCGATCGTTATCAAGTAAAGAACCCAACTTGGAGGTTGGGGTCGATCCCACGAGGAATATGGTTTAAACTTAAACTTAACTTACGATTATATTCGTTTAGTCAACTTATTTTCGAGACAAGTAAGTAAAGATGGGGAAGTTTGGGTAAGAAATAAATGATTGTAGTTTAGAGAACAAGCGAGCAAGATTTGAACTTTAGTTGTTATCAATGAGACAAAGTAACTAGGGTGTATGTGTTCTCCATAAGCTCATAATGCGGTAATCCTAGTAATAGTAATATTTTTTGTAGTGTATCACATGCAAAGTGGTAAGTTATGTCCTAGTAATAATAATATTTTTTGTAGTGTATCACATGCAAAGTGGTAAGTTATGTATCTCTAAGTCCTTGGTACGGCAAATAGAGAATTTCACCCCGCACCTTGGTCCAGCTACGTGTGTATAATTTACTAACCATTACCTTTACCTCATATTAGACATCAAATCAATGTATGAATTACTTTTCACCCTCGCACCAATTGACATTAGACTATAAGATAGTATCAACTAAATCTATGTTGATAATTCTTTTCTTATTAACTACCTCCTTGGTCCGGAAAGTAGCAACAAGACGAGTTCTAACGTTGCGCACCGTTAAAAAGACTTCTAAACGAAATAATTATCAATACATGCAATAACACTATTCAAGAATTACTTAGTTACTATTCATATTTTTTTAATCGCTCATGGTTCCCACAACACTAGTTGTGAATTTAGTTACTCATGCTAGAAAGAACACAATTCATAGTTGTATAATAAGAATTCACGAACTTACTATTAGTGTAGAAAAAATCCAAAAACCCAACTTGAATTGCAAAGTTACTATCTTCAAAATGGACTTACAAGAATTGCTAGAATTGCAAGTTAATCTCCAAAGCCAAAAAATAGAACTAAATTAATAGTGTCTACCCCTAAAAATGAGGTTTACATACCCTATTTATAGAAAATGTAGTCCTACACAAAAAGGAAACTAGATAAGGAAATAAAGTTTTTGGACGCAGTTTCAATCTACGACACTGACCTACGGTCTATAGGTCCCTTCCGTGGTTTGGCACTTAGGTATTCTTCCAAAGCTCCAAATCTTTAGCTTTCAGTAATGATTGACGAATTAGAAGGACGAACCGTGACTCGATCTATGGTCTGTGGATCCTTCTCCGTAGCTCCATATTTAAACTTTCGAAATCAGGTATTGGAACCCCTTTCTCTGAATCATTTGACAAACCTTCAGAACGACCCGTAGGTCGACCTATGGTCCGTCGTTTGTAACCGTGGTTCCACACTTGGTCAAGAATTCCCTGATGTTCCTTCAAGCCATGCATGTCCATTTATGCCTACTATCTACGGACCGTGACTGGACCTACAGTTCGTAGGTCACGTCTGTAGATGCCCTTATTTGCAATGTATGGCTTAGTTTTCACCCTCACACCAATTGACATTAGACGATTAGACTATTAGATAGAATGACACTAAATCTATGTTGATAATTCTTTTCTTATTAACTACCTCCTTTGTCCGGCAAGTACATACAAGGTGTGTTCTAACGTTGCGCACCGTTAAAAAGACTTCTAAATGAAAGAATTATCAATGCATGCAATAACACTATTCAAGAATAACTTAGTTACTATCCATACTTTGTTAATCGCTCATGGTTCCCATAACCCTAGTTGTGGATTTATTTAATCATGCTAGAAAGAACACAATTGATAGTTGTATAAGAAGAAATCATGAACTTACTATTAGAGTAGAAGAAATGCAAAAGCCCAACTGGAATTGCAAAGTTAAATTCTTCAAAACGAACTTAGGAAATCAAGAATTGCTAGAATTGCAAGTTAATCTCCAAAGCCAAAATCTAGAACTAAAGTAATAGTGTCTACCACTAAAATGAGGTTTACATACCCTATTTATAGAGAACAGAGTCCTAAACAAAAAGGGAATGAAATAAGGAAATAAAGTTTCTGGACGCAATTTCAAACTACGACACTGACCTACGGACCGTGGACTGACCTACGTTCGTAGGTCCCTTCTGTAGTTTGGGACTTAGGCATTTTTCCAAGGGTCAAAATCTTCGGTTCTCAGTAACGATTGACGAATTAGAAGGATGGACCATGACTCGATCTACATTCCATGGATCCTCCTCCATAGCTCCATACTTAAACTTTCAAAATTAGGTACTGGAACCCCTTTCTCTGAATCATTTGACGGACCTGCAGGACGGCCCGTAGGTTGACCTACGATCCGTCATTTGTAACCATGGTTCCACACTTGGTCAAGAATTCCTTTATTTTCCTTCAATCCATGCATGTCCATCTACGCCTACCACCTACGGTCCGTAGGTCACGTCCGTAGATGCCCTTTTCTGCAACATTCTTCAGGTGTGTCTCTCAACTTCCACTTCCTAACTTATTTCCTGCAAAAAAAGATAAAAAAACATTAGTACCAATACAAAATGGTTCTAGACACACACAACTCTTAAGTGAAATGTATTAAAAATATCGTAAATTCACGGTATATCACACATAAAGTACTAAGTATGGAAGCCATGCATAAAAATCCTTAAAATATGCTTAAAAAGGGACATTTAGTTGAAATCATGCATTTATCAAGTCTAAAAGCCATCATGCACATTTATGAAGAAACATAAGTCAGACCATATCATAAGCAACCCCAAAGCTATACTAATGCAATGCAAAGGCAAAATCCCAAAACCCTACCAAATGCCAAGTACCACTTTGGGTCACTAACATCATACATACCATACATTAACCTCACTCATAGTCAATAATCACATATAAGGAATCATTTGTATTTACAACTTGTAGTAAGTAAAGTCAACCTTAACAACCATACATATCATACATACATAATTAATAAGTCTTCATAGCATAAAAGAACCTTACCACAACCCCTCTCAAAGCCCACTTGTGCAATGCATAAATGGAGTCCCAACCCCCACTCATACTAAGTAGTACCTCTTGAGAAATCATAGTTAAAGTCCATGTTTTTAATCTAATTCATATTCTTATCATATAGGTAAATTTAGCGTTAACCGACATAAACCATGTGAGCTACATGGAATCCGGTGTCTTACTCCCTCACTGAAAAGAGATGTCCTACTTGCCTAAGGTATAACTTCATATATTAGCTTTTAGGTGAATCCACTAGCTAAAGACCTATGTGGGCACATAGTTATGGGATAAGGAGATTGCTACTAGAACCCGGACTTTCTAACGTAAAAGGTTTCCATCTCATGAGATAACATACATTGGGAAGCCAAACTTTCTAACATAAAAGCTTCCATCTCATTTTCATATCCACTCGGTGGTAAGCATAATTCCCTTTAAAAGTCATATTAAGTTTTACTTAAGTTCATGTTTATGAAAGAATGCAGTAGGCACTCAACTCAACATGGTGTCATAATAGCTCATAGATTCATTAGGTTATAATTTCCTTTCAACCTTAGAATCATCCATATGCGAGTAAACCTTTCACATTATATTCATAGTGTGTTCATGAGAATAGCCTTTCATTCAACACAACAATGCTATCATATTTATAACATATCATACATAGTCATGTGTAAGGGTGGGGGAGAATGATCTTACAACAATACCACAATTACACAATCATCATAGGATCTTCACTTTCTAAGTGAATCACAATCTCATACATAATTCTCATAAAGAGGTACAAACCCTCATACCTTTGCCCTACAAGGGCCATGAATCACAATCAACCCCAAAATATACAATTACTACATAATATAAGAGGAATTTCATGATTTAATAACTAATTCATCATAAACATAATCAATTGACATAATTGTAATACCAACCAACCCACATTATCAATTTATGATTTATGAATATGGGGGAAACATGGGTCTATGGGGAGTTTTCATCATAAAACAACAATACTCCATCAATCCCACCATAATTCATCATAACCAACCAAAATCAACCATAAATAAACAATTGAAATCGTTTTGGAAGAAGACCCATGTCATAGATTGAAAACCCTAGGTTTAGGGAAATTGGAATCTTGAAAACCAACTTTTGAGGGGACTCTATAGGTGGAGACTACCCATAGATAAAAAGCATCCATACCTTGATTAGAAATCCCCAAGAAATTTGAGGAAGAACCTTTGAAATCGACAATCCCTAGCTCCAATGGCTCCTTTCTTCTTCCTTGAGTTTAGAGAGAGAAATATTGAGAGAAGAAGAGGTTTTTTATTTGATTTAGGTTTTTGTGAATAATGACTTAAAAATAACTTATATAGTACCCCCTAAAAATTCTCAAAACAACCCCACTTTAATTGGATAAAAATAGGAAATTACTTAATTGACCCTCACTAAGTTACCACGTCCAGGCACCACGAGGGACCTTCACGAGCCGTGGTGAGGACCACGACTTGTGGTCCTGCTCGTGAAGGTAAGGCAGTGGCTAAGACTTGGGGTCTTGTCTTGAAATTATTGGAGGCATGACCACGAGGCCTCCCACGATCCGTGGTCAAGACCACGAGTCGTGGTGAAGGTTGTGGTCTAGAGGCAGTAGCTTTGCTTCAAAGCCTAGCCTCCCACACGCCCAATGGGTCTTTATGAGCCTTTTTATGATCCGTCAAAGGCACCACGGCTTGTGGTGGTGCCCGTGATCCCTTAACCAGAATCCCCTTTTCCTTGACACCTCTTCCATGAAGATAAGGAAACCTTACGAGTCTTTCCATGGACCATGGTCATGACCACGAGCCGTGAAGTGACTCATGAAGGGGAGCCTTGGCTTGACCACTTTTGAGGGCACACTGCCTCACCAACCACGGGTGGCACCACGACTCGTGGTGGCCACCATGGATCGTGAAGACCCTCGTTGTCATGGTGGGCAGTGGTTAGGCTAGTTTTAGACAGCCTTGGCCCCCTAGCCATGGCCTTCACCCAAAACCCTTGGCCCCCTAGCCATGGCCTTCACCCAAAACCCTTGGCCCTAGTCCCTAACCCTTGACGTTAACCCTCACGTTTAGGCTCTAGTTTAACCTACCATTTTCTAGAGTTTTACAGCATTTGTCAAACCAAAATATATAACCACAAACTCATAATGACCATATCGTGTTCTAAAAGCCATTTTTGGAATATCTTCCTCTTTCACCTTCAATTGGTGATAACCCGACCGGAGATCAATTTTGGAGAAATAACTTGCCCCTTGAAGTTGATCAAGTAAGTCATCTATTCTTGGAAGAGGATATACTTGTTCTTGATGGTTACCTTGTTTAACTGCCGGTACTCAATACACATATGGAGTGAACCATCTTTCTTCCTAACAAACAACACCGGAGCACCCCATGGAGAGATACTCGATCGGATGAAACCCTTATCCAATAAGCCCTTTAATTGATCCTTCAACTCCTTAAGTTCTGATGGATACATTCTATAAGGAGGAATAGAGATAGGTTGGGTATCGGGGAGAAGGTCAATCCCAAATTCTATTTCCCTTTCGGGAGGAATACCAGGTAAATCATTGGGAAAAACTTCAAAAACTCTTTTACAACTGGGACCAACTCAATAATAAGAGTTTTGGACTCCATATCCCTCACCCTCACTATATGGTAGACACAACCCTTCAAAATCATTTTCCTAGCTTTTCGGTAAGAAACAAATTGACCTCTAGGAATAGAACTTCCCCTTTCCACTTTAGGATAGGCTCATTTGGGAATTATAATTTGACTACCCCGTTCTACAATCTATAGAGGCATAACAGGAATGCAACCACTACATACCCAAGATAACATCAAAATCTATCATGTCTAGTTCTACCAAATCCACCAAGGTAACTCCATGGGACAAAGAAACGGGACATCTTCTATAAACCCTCTTAGCCACCACAGAATCACCAACAGTGGTAGAGACAGAAAAAGATTCTAAAAACAGATCGGGAAGCATATCAAATCTCATAGCTACATAAGGGGTCACAAAGGAAAAAGTAGCACCTGGATCAAGAAAAGCATACACATCCATATGAAAAACTTTTAACATACCAGTCACCACATTTGGGGAACTTTCTTAATCACCTCTAGTTTAGAGAGCATAGAAACAGTTTTGCTTAGGAGCATTCCCACCCGAACCACTCGAACCGGATGAAGGGTAGGTTTGAGCCCTACGACGACCATCTCCGTCATTCTTAGCAACCGAAGGAAAATTCCATATTTTATGAACCCTCTTCCCAAAACCAAAACAACCATTATAACCCGCTAGACACTTCCCTTCATGATTTCTCCCACATTTAGCACAAGTAGGCATCAAAGACCTATTACCAAATCCTTGAGATTTTGGGTTAGGCACCCTTTCATTATTAGGCCTTGGAGGAGCACTAGAAGAACATTTCCCGGAGAACTTTTTCTGAAACCTTGAACTACGCCATCCACAAGACCTAGAATGTGAATAGTTGCCATCATCCACTCTTGCTCTCTTTGCCTCTCTAGATCTTTCCTTGAGTTTTTCTTACTCAATTTATTGGGAATGCACCATTAGGTGAGAAATTTCCATGTCACGGACAAGCATAGCGGTGCGGCACTCTTTGACTACCATGTCGGACACTCCCGATACAAACTTACTCATCTTGTCCCTACGATCCACCACAATGGAAAGAGCATACTTGGATAGTTGAGTGAAACTCAAGGTGTATTCCCTTACACTCATATTTACTTGCCTAAGGTTGATGAACTCAAGTACCTTGGCCTATCTCATCTCTAGAGGGAACAATATGTCAAGAAAAGTATTTTTGAACCTTTCCCATTCTATGGGACCCGCTTCCACCGTCCTCACCTCTTTTCACTGATTGAACCAAATCTGAGCAACTCGTTTGAGTTGATAAATGGCTATTTCCTCCTTCTCTACCGGAGTCACACCCATAATAGCAAGTACCTTGTAGACTTCGTCGATAAACTCTTGAGGGTCTTCTTCAACTTCGGAGCAATAATATTTGGGAGGGTTCATTCTTGTAAAATCCCTCACTCTTGACGCCGCCGTACCCATATTTGGCTTCATGCGGACTACCACCTCTCTATTGGCTTGTGCCATCACGGCTTAAGCCAACACTTGGAATTTCGACCTAAAATCTGCATTAGTCACATTCTCACTGAATGGGTCGATCGGAGCTTGAGGAAGAGCTTGGGGAGGAACCTGAGGAGGAACCTCTTGATAAACATTGTCTCCCTCCATCCTTCTTGTAATCCTTCTGGTAGTCATATCCTGAAAACCATCGGGCACGGATTAGGAGAAAGATTAATAGAGTTAAACACCATGGCACGACTTAGAGAAGTGAAAAGTGATATTTCCTAAACATCTAATGGCTGCTTATTCATAAATGTGGCGGGCTTCACACTTATGAACAAGACTCTACTAGACGTGGTTTGAGACATCCTAGAACCATTCTAAACCTTGTTCTCTAATTACAAAGTTTGTCACGACCCAGGGGTACCCCCTAGATGTAACAAGGCGTATAAGACACCGAGAGGCATCATACAAGCCACTTAACATATCATAACATAAAGTAATAGAATTGAGAGGGAATTTAAAACTTCTCAATACAATCAAATTCTTTTATAAACATGAGCGAAAGTCTAACATAATTGTCTGAAACCATCTAAACAACATGAGTAAAGTCTTTTGTCACAGCCCATACAATAGTCAAGACATAAAAGAAAGTGGTGATCACATCCTTGAACACAATAAGGACTCACTAAAACTTCACTCCCTTGATCAACAACGAAGCTAGCCACGAGTGTGAGAATTAATGTCACCGGACCCTACATTTGATAAGAATGTAGGCAAGAGTATGCGTTAGTAAAAAAATGTACTAAATATGATAGCTTGAATAAACAACATAAACACAAGCATTAGTCAACATAAGACATGAGGCATAAGCATAATCAAGACATAATAAGCATCATAATGAAAGAAGAATGCTTCGTTAAGTAACCTCACTTATCGTTAGCCAAGACATAGGTCATCCGCCTCTAGTCAAGCTTGCATCATGGAAGGCATATCTAGCAACACTCCAGTCAAATCATCTTCTTAACATAATTACATTATTCATACGTACTTTTAAAGACATGGGGATTTGCCTCAATGCCTAGCTTATAAAGGCTAATGGGTATTCGCCTCTTTCCTTACTTACTTTTAGATCACAGGTACTCACCTCCACAATCTCATCGTATGACACAGGTACTCACCTCCACATCATTTTATAAGGAGCATGGGTACTCGCCTCCATGTCCATTCATCATAGTAAGAATGTGGGGACTCATCTCTTGTTCAATTCTAAGGAGTATGGGAATCGCCTCATATCCTTACACATGGAGGTCAAGAGTAATCGCCTCTAGCGTCATCAATTAGATAAGCTTTTAATCTAGATTCATTTTAGGTGAGCAATCCTTTCAATCTAGAATCATTCATGTGAGAAAACCTCTCACATGCAGGCAATCATGCTTAGCAATCTATTGTCGGAAGTATCTCTTCCACATCATATCATTAGCATTCAACAATTCATAGTGTTGGCTTTTCTCTCAAAGCATTACATATCATAATCATTATTTATGCTTTGTTGTCAATCAATTAACATCATATCTCATCAACCCTACTAGGAGATATCTAAACCCATGAAGTTTCCCTTCAAGGCACAAAACACAATTTCATCAATTCTAGGTTAGAAGCATAAAATAGGCATGGATATATGTAATTTCATCCTAAAAACATGTAATCCTACTAATTCAACCATAAACAATCATAATCCACTAAATTGGATCAACATTCATCATAACACACAACATTGAAAGAAACCCTAACTAAAATTGGGGATTTAGACTTCACAATTAGGGAATTCTAGGAAACTCCATGGAAGAAAGGATCCCATGGATGAAAAGCCATCATACCTTGATTACACAGCCAACAAATCCTTGAGGGTTGGAGAATTGACCTTGTCCCTAGCTTGAACTCTTTCTTCTTCTTCAAGTTCTAGAGAGAGAAATATTTGAGAGGGAGGTCTTGGGTTTTCCTTTCTGGTTTTTGAGAGAATGACTTAGGTCATTGGGGAAATTTAGGAATAGAATGCGTATATACTTCCCTAGGTTAAGATCAAAACAACGTAGTATTGCATTAAGAAAACTATGAAAACACATTTAAGACACCAACTTAAAACCTGCAATTTTTTTGCTGAAGCATCTTCCATGGCTTGTTGCCCCCACACACTAAGCCCTAGCTTAGCCTACTAGATTTTAGGGTTTTACGGTAGACCCCTTTTTTGCTTCGGGTTTAAATGGGATGAGATTTGCCCCATATGTGTTTCCAGCTGCTTAATAGACACCGAGTGAGAAGTAAATGTCTGGTTTAGAGATGAGACGTCGTCTTTCATTACTTTTAGGACTTTGTATGACCATTCCACTTTGTTGAGCATACGTGCAAGCATATCTTCTATGCAGAAATTATAAGGATCAACCATTTGCTCTTTTGTCTTTTGATGCTCATGCGGGGGTGCATAGAGATCCTTGTCTTCATACCGCTCCTTCCAGTTGGTCCCACACTTATGCCATTCCTTATCACGGTCTACCCAACCTTCATCACGCTCTCTATTCAAACATTGTTCCCACCCGACCTTGGATAGTTTAGTTCAGACGGAAACCGCCTCCTTGATTTGCCAGAGAATGGACTTCCTCATTGTACAAGGCCTCAAAGTGTACATCATCGGGGTTCACTCCACTAACTCCAACCGCATTCATAGATTTAGAACCACTACCCATGACATGATTTGACAATAGATTCATTTGGGGCATCATCTTCACCATAATTTGATCCTGCTCTTGGTCTTTTTCTATTTGTTCCTTTGTCATCCTAAAAGTCAAAGGATATACTTGATCTTCCCTAGTGTACCAAGCACGGTTGATCTTCATCATTCCATCAAGGAGAGTAGATGCTATTTCAAAAGATTGTTGCATAATTCCTCCTTGGAAAAGTTGATCAGCCACAACCTTGTTGACTAAATCTAGACTCATATAGAAATGTTGTAGCAATACGTTGTTAGGAATTCCATGAGTTGGACATTGGAGCAACAACTTTTGGAACTGTAATGATGTCTCGTGAATTGGTTCACCATCCAATCTTTTGAAGCCCAGAATATTATCTCTCAATGCCATCATCTTTGAGGGAGGAAAAAACCTTGTGTAGAACGCCTCAGTGAGCTCGTCCCAAGAGGTGATTGAGTCCCTTGGTAGGTCAGCTAACCACTTAGTTACCTCCTCCATCATAGAAAAAGGAAACAATCGAAGTCGGACTAACTCTTGGGAGATTTTCTTGAAAGAAAATGGACCATAAACCCTTCATAGTTGCAACATCGTGCTAGTCATATGAAAAAAATGTATTTCCCACAACCGGAGGCAACCGAATATCACTCACATTATCTTGAACTTCATTCACATCGTTTAAGTTGCCGATGTCATCATTGTCTCCAAGATGGCTAGCGTTGCTCCTGTTAACACTCATCTTGTCACATGTCTAAAGGCAACCAACAACAAACAAAAGTAAATTGATTCAACTACAACAAGACTAATTCACAATTAAACTTCACAAAGAGAATTCTACACACCACTACCCGGCAGCGGCGCCATTTTTGACAACGCTCAACTACAGTTCATCCCATTCTAAATGTAGGAGGTCACAATCAAGTATAAATCCAACGAAGAGTCGGGGTCGATCCCACAGGGAGTGATACGTAAAAGAATTCAAATACGAAGTAATTAGCGTGTTCTAGTCATTTGTAGAAGTAAACATTTTCGAAACACTTTAAAGTAAATTGTAGGAGTTGACAACTAGTGTCAAATGGGGGGTTTTGAGTGAGCAATTAACAACTGCAACAACAAGGTAGTAATCAAGTAGAAAGGGATCATTGGGGATGCAATCGATTTAATGCTAATTTCTCTATATGGGTGATTAATATCTACTAAAAGACATTGAAGTGAGTAGGCTAGGCTTTAGATTTAATAGTCATCTCTCGATCAATTACCGTGATTCAAGTGAGTTCTCTCGAACCTCGACAAGCATACCATTATGATCAGCCCAAAACCATAATTAATATACTCTCTCGAGCTAGATTGGTAAGATCGAATTCAGGTTCAGTTTCTCAAGCTGAACCAACAATAACCCAATAACTACAATTATCAATTGATAGCTTTAATTCTAAAACCTCTTTCTCAAGTAAGCATAGAATGCTAAACTAAAAATGCATTTGCATCTACAGTTCATGAATTAAAACACAACTGTCAATCGAAACCACTTCAAATCACATTGAAATCAGTAAATAATAACACGCACTTAAGAATGGGGATTTTAGCCACACATCATAAAAAGTAACAAAATATTACCAACTATGTTCTCCATCAGCTGGGTAACAATTATAAAGACTTCACAATGCTTGGTATCAATTCATAATCAAAACCCAACTCAAATTCTATTCAAAATAATACTAAGAACAATGTTTGGATAAAAATAACCTAGAGAGTTAGAATGTGTATGAACTTTTTGAACTGGAAGAACTCATTTTCATCTTTTAAAAATTGCATTTATACCCTTCCTGATTTTCAGCTTCAAGATAGATTGGTGGAGTAAGTCGTCCATCGCCGACCAAATCAGCGATGCGCTGAGTATGCTTTGCCATCGCCGTTTCTGCCTAGCTCTTTATCACTTCCTCATTGTAACTTTAGGAGATCAAAATTGCCATTGTCTATCCATTTGATGCTTCACCAAGTTGTAATTTTCATCGCCGACTTGGTTTTATATCAGGGCTGGCCTTCTGGAACATTTGGCAAGATGAAGGAACACTTGGCGGTTCTCCGAGGGGTCTTGGCGATCATGACATTTGCTCTTATTCAGCTTCTTTAGCTTTTCTGATCTTTTTTTCCCAGTAATGTCCTTGCCTTGCTCTTTTGCATTCATTGCTGCACATCAACACTTTAACATTAGTTTAGAGCATAAAGTAGGCATTGAGGACAATGAAACTATGAACATTACACCCCAAATGAGTCAAAAACCCCGACTCATCAAGCGTAAAAGAGGAGAGATTAACAAGATGATCTATCAAAGTTTCGGAGATAAGTAGGCCATAAGGTAGACTTGCGAAACCATTTGAATCGTCGACACTTTCCAACATAAACTATTTAAACCACATGGCCCAATTAATTTTGTACCTTTTAAGCAAACAATTAAGAACAAATAAATCCTGAGTTGAGATATTATTGAGAGATCATTTCCTGGGAACAAGTGTCATAGCGACAATTTAAGCAAGAATGCGATTATCAAAACGCAAGATAAGGGCAAAAATTAGAAAGATCAGAGTCGGGTTCAGCCACGGTTGCCTTTTCACCCTTTAGAGAGACTTCAAAATCATCAAGCATACCCCATTTATATAAGGAATACAATGAACATAGAACCAACCACATCTTTGAGTAACCACTCATTCACAATAATTTGACTCCTCATAACAAGGGTTTTTGTTCCCCACCATCATAAGAGACACAGAGATTTATATAAAAAATGAAAAACATCCTGATATAACTCATTTCCACAAAGACATAGAAATAGATATAATATATGGGCTTTTAAAAAGGTACTTACAACACAGTGGGAGTCCTTCAGTTGACTTAGATTGATGACGCTCCTAGAAACAATGAGTCTACTATTGAAAGCCTCAAATCTACATCTCTTTTCAATCACAGAAGGTCTGTATGTCCTCATCTTATAGAGACCGAGAAGTAGTAGGACGGGATTTCTTGGAGTCTTACTTTTTGGGGGATGAATGACTTTTTTGGAGGTGGTAGAAGGTGAACCAAAAGCATCTTCATTGGAGTCTGAAGAGAGAGAGAGAGATGGTGTCATCGGTAAAGGTATTTGAGGGGTGTTCTGAGCCGATTTAGAGCGAAGCCATCAACCTTATTATAGTCATTAATAGAGGAGAAATAAAAGAAAAGGATGAAGAGATGAGGAGGAAAAGGAAAAGGAGAAGAAGAAAAGGATTTTTTAAATTTGAGAGAGATAAAGAAGAATATAGAAGGTTTTCTGAAATAGAAGGGCCAGAAGGAAACGTTGAAGGGACTGAAGATGTAAGGTTTCATAAAAGAATGGAGGAGAAAAGTAATAATGAACACAAAAAAAAGTAAAGAATTTAAAGCAAGTAATCATTTAAACAAGATAGGGGATCCATTAATTGTTAAAACTTGTAATATCGAGGCAATTTCAAAGGAAACAAAATCCCTCTTTGAGAAGAGGTTTAATAAAAGTATGTACTAAGTATTTTCATAATCAATAAATTCTAAAAAAAAACCTCCATTTTCAACATGATCTCTAATAAAATGATGCTTGATATCTATATGTTTAGCCCTAGAATGATGAACAATGTATTTTGATTAACTGATAGCACTAGTATTATCACAAAAAATGGGCACAACTTCATAAGATAAATGTTAAGATTTAAAACATCATCCATAAAATTTGAGTACCACTACTTCCCACTTCTAAATATTTAGACTCTGTGGTGGATAATGCAACATATGTTTGTTTTTTACTATGCCATGAGGTCACAGATTGTTGAAAGGTTTGACATGTTTCGCTTATACTCTTGCAATCATTTTGTCACCTGGAAAATCAATATTTGAGTATCCAATTAAATCAAAATTTGAAGAGTGTGGATACCATTGACCAAGATCAAATGTTTCAATTAGATAATTGATGATCCTTTTGACAGCGGTGAGACGGGATTCTTTTGGATAAAATTGGAATCGAGTGCATTTGCAGAGACTATACATAATGTCCGATCAAATGTCGGTCAAGTATGACAAAGATCCAATCAGTTTCTTTACAAGTTGATGGGCTTATAGGTGTACCAAACGCTTTACCTTTTTCCAACCTAAACCCTTTATGAGTTCTTGGGTGTATTTATTCTGACTAATGGAAGTGTCGTTTGGAGCCTGCTAAATTTGTAGTCTGAGGAAGAATGTAAATTCTCCCATGAGACTCATTTAAAATTCTCCCTTCATACGATTTGCAAAATTCTTGCACAGAGAAGAGTTAAAGCTTTCAAAGATAATATCATCAACATAAATATGTGCTATAAGAATACTAGAAGCAGATCTTTGAAAAAATGAGTTGAATCTATGTTTTCTTTTTGAAAATTATTATTTAGTAAGAAAGTACTAAGTCTTTCATACCAGGCCTTGTGGGCTTGTTTCAAGCTCTAAAGAGATTTAGATATTTGAAAACATAATTAGGACAAGATGGATTTTAGAAACCAAGGGGTTGTTTGACAAAACCTTCATCTTTAATAAAACCGTTTAAAAGCACTTTTCACATCCATTTGAAATAATCTAAAATGTTTAAAAGATGCATATGCAAGAAGAATTTGAATCGACTCTAACTTTGCAACTAGGACAAAAACTCCATCGTAGTCAATACCTTCGTGTTGAGAATATCCTTGGGCTACTAGCCCTGCCTTGTTTCTTATGAATTTTCCATCCTCGTTTAGCTTATTTCGAAAGACCCATTCAATTTCAATTACGAGGAAGTTCTTTGGTCTTTCTGTAAAGGTCCATAATTGATTTCTCTCAAGCTGATCAAGTTCTTCTTTCATTGCTTGTCTCAAGGATTCATCTTCCATTGCTTCATTTATTCGTTTGGGATCCAGTTGAGAGAAAAGTGCTATTGATGCTTGCTTTTTCAATGTTTCTCTAGTCTGTAGTTTATCCTCTAGATTTCCCATGAGAAATGGTTTAGATAACTTGTGTTATATCTCCATTCCCTTGGAACGACAATTTTATCTATAATGACAGTTGACTTAGACTCGGTAGGAGCTGACTCTTTTGTACTTGTTTGGACGAATACTTCTGAAGTTTTTTCAGAATTTTCAGAGGAGATAAGTTCATCATCACCATTCTCATTTTCCTATAATCCTGGGTTAGTCTCATAAAAACGACATGAACAGATTCCTCAATTCTTAATGTTCTTTTGCTAAAACTCGAAAGGCACGACTAAAAGGTGGATAGCCAAGAAATATTCCTTTGTCACTTCTTGGATCAAACTTACCAAGGTTGTTCTTACCATTATTATGGACAAAACATTTGCATCAGAAGGAATGAAAGTAGTTGATGCTAGGCTTCTTTCCTTTCCATAACTCGTAAGAAGCTCTCTTTAAAATAGGCATGATGGACACTTATTCAAAATATGAAAAGCAATTCTAACAACTTCTGCCCAGAAATTGTCAGGAAGACTATGGTGAAGAAGCATTGTTCTATCTATGTCATGTAAATAACGATTTTTCATTTCTACCATGCCATTTTTTTGGGATTTTCTGGGTGAGGGGAAGTTCTGGGTAAAGCCATGTTGATCATAAAATTCCTCTAAGGCTTTATTCTCAAATTCACCACCATGATCACTTTGAATGGTGGAGATAAAATACCCTACTTCTCTATGAACTTTTCTGTATAACACTTCAAAATTAGCAAATGCCTCATTCTTATGAGATAGAAAGATAACCCAAGTGAACCTTGAGATGTCATCAACAATCACAAAAGCATATATTTTACCCCCAATACTAGAAGTTCGAGTTGGACTGAAGATATCAATGCGAAGAAGTTGAAGATATTAAGTGGTACTTACAATGTCCTTGGCTTTGAATGAGTTATGAGTTTGCTTACCGAGTTGATATACATCACAATGTGATCTTTCTCGAATTTTATTTTTGGCAAACCAATAATAAATTTGAGCCTAAGCAATTTTTCAAGAGCGTGCATACTGACATGTCCAAGTTTTTTGTTCCATACACAAGGATTGTAGGAGACAATAGTAAGGCATGTGAGAGTTGATAGATCAACATTGTTCCGAACATAGATGTTGTCAATCCATTCTTAAAAGATGGTAATATCTTTAGTCCGTTGTTTGATGATGCAGCTCTTTGTGTTAAAGGAGATTTTAAATCCAACATCACATAGTTGACTAATGCTAACCATATTGTGTTTAAGGACATCGATCAAATAAACTTCTATTAAGTCACATAATGAGTTAGAATGATAGATCTGATTCCTATTAATTCTTCTTTCGCATCATCTCCAAATCTTACATATCCTCCGTCAAAATATTTCAGCATTTTAAAGTTTTCTCTTTTTCCAATCATGTGCCTAGATAAATCACTGTTAATTACCCATATTCCTTTTTTGTAGGATCTTTTGGTGTGCTCCTGCAAAATAAATAAATTGGTTTCTTTTAGGTACCCAAGTGTTCTTGGGTCTTTGATGGTTAGGATTCATAACTTTTGGTCTCCAAATCCATTTTCCATAACAATATTTCTTGCAGTTAAAAGATTTGTTATCAATATCACCACATGTAAAACAAGTAGGATTAAAAGATGATTTTCCAGAACGTGATGAAGAATTTTGAGAGAGATTAAGAGTAGATATGTTAGATCTAACAGAGCCATGACTTGGAGAGTTTTTTTATGCTATTTAACTGCATCTTTACTTCACCAAGTTATTCTAATAGTAAGTCAACTTCAATCTGACTTTCTTCTAGAAGTATTTGTCATTCTTTCTTTTCTTGAGAGATTGTGTTATATTCATCAATGACAATCTGCAATTCATCATTAACCATATCCAAAAATTATTGTAAGTCATTATAGTTTGAACAATTAAAAGGTGTTACCTCACTTGATTCCACTATTTCTATGAAATATATGTTGCCAGTTTCAGCGTAATCTTCCTTTGTTGCTTCTTCCTCACTCCAGGCTCCAAGACTTTTTGGATATCCATTCCTTCTGCGATTTCTCTTTTTTCGCTTCGTTCAAGTTTTCTTGATGTGACCTAGTTTTCTACAATAGTAGCACCGGTCCTCATTTCTTTGGTAGTCATTATTCTTGAAATCCTGCTAAGGTCTTTGTCTCAACATTTATCTGACTCCACGATTTATGAGGGCTATTCCCTCACTTTGGGATTCATTCATTTCTTCCTTAATTTTAGTAGTTTTAGCAGTAAAAGCTACAATTTTAATTTTATCTTCTTTGTGGCATCTGTTAATATGTTTTTGTTCATAATCCATAAGATTTTCTCAAAATTCATCATAGGTCATTTTAATTAAATCTTCATCTTCAAGAATGACTATTTTAGTTTCCCAAGAGTTTGGGAGACTCCTGATGATTTTTCTGACTTTTAGTTCATTTGAATATATCATTCCCAAATATTTGAGTTTGCAAACAATTTCGCTAAATCTTGAGAACATATTCTCAATATTTTCATCGTTTGCCAATTTGAAAAATTCATATTCAATTTTACCAATGAAATGATTCGATCTTCCTTTACTTTGCTGGTTCCTTCATAGGTGACTTTGAGTTTGTCCCACATTTCTTTTGCAGTTTTACATGGGATATTTTGTTGTAATCTGCTCTACTAACTACATAATATAAAAGACTTATAGCTCTAGCATTAGTTTGGATTACCTCTTGTTGTTCCTTTGTGATATCAAAAGATTCTAGATCAAAAGATTTGATAGTATTTTCCTTCTCAGTGAGTTCGAGGATGGGCTTTGGTCCCTTTTTGATAACTATCCATGCTTGGAGGTCATTTAAAGTAACGAAGATTATGAATCTGTCGTTCTAGTGAGAGTAGTGTTGACCATTGAAACAAGGGGGTCAGTTTAAGAAATGTCCATCTTGAAGAAGAGCACCAGGAATTTGATAATGTTTTATAGATCTTTGCTCATGTGTGGTTAAACACTTTATTAATGAGACCTTCTCTTATACTAATTGAAAGTCAAGAGGATGGGGGGTTAAATTAAACAAACTCCTTAGTAGATGATTTGTATAGGATAATTGTTTCACCTACAGATTAGTAATACAATACAAGTCTAGTATAAAAAGCTTAAGGTAAATAACTCAGCGAATTTAATACTAGTTTGGATATCTGGTGTAGTGCTTACTCTAATATACTTGGGTTTCAAGTGTTTCCTTAAGAGCTTTGAAATTGATGGGATTACAATAACTTTGAAGAACCTAATCCTTAACAAACTTATGATCTCTTGACCCAACCTCTACTTGTATAACTAAAGCTATCACTCGACTCTCTTCTCTTTACGATTCAATATAGAGATTACAAAGCATTTTATGAAAGCTAAAAGAAAGATAGTACAATTGTTCAACTGAAGTGCACACTCTTCTTCTAATTCTAAGGTTGGTTTAAATAGCTTTTGCTATTTTCAGAAAATCCAAGAGTGTTTCATTCAATCAAGAATTTGTAGGGATTCCTTGATTGAGTCTAATTTTAGGGAAGGTTGATATCATGTCCATATAAGATATGTTCATGATATTCTTCCTTCCTTTCTGAATTCCTTGACATGTGAAGCTTTGTTCGGCAGTGTGCCATGATTGTTGAGGATTTGTCCATCAGTTTGATTTTGGAGTATCCCTTGACTTGATGAGATTTGTCTTCCCTTTCTTGGTTTCTTGATATGTTAGTTTTTATCTGTCAAATGTCTTGATAGCACAAACTTGTCGTTTTTATAATTTATTCTTCTTGTTAATTGGATCGTGGGTGATATTGGTATGATTTTAGGGGCGTAAATTAGATGTATGTGTTTCGTCCTTCCTTATTTAATTGTATTGTAATAAAAAATAGTGTAATTTTTATTGATTAAAATTTGTAAGTATTCGGGAAGCTAACAAAGGATTGTCTTTGGCACACTAGCAAGGGTCAAGATGGTAAGGAAGTTCAGCCTAGCGGTTCTGGTTCGGGTTCTCCTTGTTAGAATATATTATATGCACTTCAAATCCGACATGATCACAAGGGTTTTCCAGATGTTGTGATCGGTATGTTGAAATTTTTTCATTTTTATGTGTTTGATTTACTTGATTTGGGTTTTATGTTATCATTTTATACTCCTTATGTGACCATGAGATTCGATGTAGGTTCATAAATCCTTTCATGTCTCTACTCTCGTTGGTAATTATATTGTTGCTAAGAGAGTTTATAGAAATCATCATATTTACATTTCTTATAGAGTCACTCACGTTGATATTGTAAATCTTGATATGTTAGATTTTAATATTATTCTTGTGATGGATTGACTTCATCGATGATATACTTTGATAGACCCGATTGGTCACATTCAAGGTTATGAATGAACCTATCATGCATGGGAAAGGGGAAATTATGTTCTTAAGGGTCAGTTGGTATCTTGCCTAAAAGCTAGGAAAATAATTTATAAGGATTGTATTTATCATGTTGTTCGAGTTAGGGATACATATTTTGAAACCCCTACTCTTTAGTCAATTATGATTGTAAATGAGTTTCTGAAAGTGTTTCCCAATAATCATCTTGATATTCTTTTTGAAAGGGAATAGACTTTGATATTGACCTTCCCCCGAATACACATCTTATCTCGACTCCTCCTTATCGAATGACCACAATAGAAATTAAGGAATTAAAGGATCAGTTGAAAGATCAACTGTATAAAGGATTTATTAGGATGAGGATCTCACCATGAGGTGCTCCAATTTTATTTGTTCGAAAGAAGGATGGTTCCCCTTTGAATATGCATTGACTATCGACAACTGAATAAGCTCAAAATAAAGAATATGTATCCTATTTTAAGGATAGATGAATTGTTTGTCAAATCCAAGGACCGATTACTTCTCTAAGATTGACCTTATGTCGGGTTATCACCAATTGAGGGTGAAGGAAAATGACATTTCAAAGATGGCTTTTTGAACCTAATATGGTCAGTATGAGTTGTTGGTGATGTCCTTTGGTTTTAATAATGCCCTAGTGGAATTTATGGATTTGTTGAATAAGGTTTCAAGCAATATTTTGAATTTCTTGTGAATGTTTTTATTGATGATATTGTGATTTACTCACAAAGTGAGGACGAACATGTTGAGCATATTAGTATTGTGTTGTAAATACTCAAGGATCATAAATTGTATGCCTTAGAAAATGTGAGTTTTGGTTGAGGTCCATTGCTTTCCTTGGCTATATTATCTTCGGTGAAGGTAATCAAGTTGATCATAAGAAGACCGAGGTGAATAGAATTGCACTAAACAGTTGTTCGCTTCAGATATACAAAGTTTCTTGGGTTTGGACGGTCATTATAGAAGATTTGAGGAAGTATTTTACTCTATTGCTTTGCCTTTGACAATATTGACTCAAAATAAGGTGGAATTCCTATGGTCAGAAGCTTGTGAGAACAGTTTCCAAGAGTTGAAAGATAGAGTCAATTTAACCCCTATTTAGACATTACCGAAAGGGTCAGATGGCTTTGTAGATTATTGTGGTGCTTCACGGATTGAACTTGATTATGTTTTGATGCAACATGGGGAAGTCACTACCTATGCTTCAAGGCAATTGAAGGTGCATGAGAAAAATTATCCGACTCATGATTTGGAGCTAGCGACGTTAGTGTTTGCTCTAAAGATTTGAAGGCATTACCTATATAGTGTTCATGTAGATGTGTTTACTGACAAAAATGTTTGAAATTTGTGTTCACTTAAATGTACTTGAATCTTCACCAAAAAATATGACTTGAGTTATTGAAGAATTATGACATGAGTGTTCTCTATCATCCGGGTTAAACGAATGTAGTAGCGGGTGCTTTTAGTCGACTATCAATGGGTAGTGTTTCTCATGTTGAGGATGGTAAAAAAGAACTAGTTCGAGATGTGCATGGATTTGTCTAATCGGGTGTTCACTTGGTTGATTCCAATGAAGGTGGAGTCATTGTCCAAAATGGTTGGGACTTGTTTCTTGTATCAGATGTGAAAGTTAAACAAGACCTTGTTCCAATTATGGTTAATTTGAAGAAGTCAGTTTCTGGAAAAGCCATTGAGGCTTTCTACCAAGGGGAATATGGTGTCCTTCGATATCAAGGTCAGTTGTTTTTTCTGAATTTTGATGATTTATGAAATCATATTTTGATGGAAGCTAAAATTTCTCAGTATTCTATTCACTTGGGATCCACCAAGATGTACTAGGACTTGCGTGAAGTCTATTAGTGGAATGGAATGAAGAAGGATATTGCAGAATTTATGGCTAAATGTATGAATTGTCAACAAGTGACGGTTGATCATCAAAAAATGGGTGGTTTGGCTTAAAACATTAGTATTCCTACATAGAAGTGGAAAGTTTTGAATATGGACTTCATTCGAGTTTTCCTTGTATGCATCGCTAGTATGACTCGATTTGGGTTATTGTGGACCAAATAACAAAATCGGTTCACTTTCATCTCGTAAAGACTTCATTTTCAGCAGAAGAGTACTCCAATATTTATGTTTAGGAAATAGTAAGGTTGCATGGAGTGCCCTTGTCCATTATCTCTGATTGTGGTACTCAGTTTCTGTTCAGTTTTGGAATTCATTTTAGAAGGGTCTTGGTACTTAAGTGAAACTTAGCACGACTTTCCACCCTCCAATCGAAGGATAAACCGAGCGTACAATCCATACCTTAGAATATATGTTAAGAGCTTACGTGATTAACTTCAAGGGTAATTGAGATGACATTTGCTTTTAACCGAGTTTGCTTATAATAATAGCTACCATTCTTATATTGGCATGGTTCCGTTTGAGGCTCTTTATGGTAGGAGGTGTAGGTATTATGTTGGTTGATTTAAAGTTGGTGAGGTTGCTTTGATAGTTCCTGAGTTGGTGCATGAGGCCATGGAAAAGGTTCGAATTATTCGTGAAAGGTTGAAAACAAGTCAAAGTCGACAAATGTCTCATGCCGATGCTAGAAGAAGAAAACTTAATTTTGAAGTGGATGATTGGGCTTACTTGATAATTTCACCCATGAAGGGTGTAATGAGATTTCGAAAGAAATGGAAGCTTAGTCCCCGTTATCTAGGCCCATATAAGGTTTTGAGGCGTATTGGCAAGGTTGCTTATGAATTGGAGTTACCTAATGATTTAACATCGGTACATCCACTATTCCATGTCTCTTTGTTGAAAAAGTGTGTTGGAGATCCTACGTCTATTATACCTTTAGAAAGTTTGGGAGTTACAAAGTATCTTTATGATGAAGAGGTTCTGATGGAGATATAGACCGACAAGTTAAGAAGCTGAGAAATAAAGATGTTGCTTCTGTGAAAGTTCTTTGGAGGAATCTATTTGTTGAGGGTGCTACTTGGGAGGTCAAAGACGATATGATAACCTAGTATCCTCATCTCTTTCCCTCCACTCCTATTCTAGCTTGAGGTTTTAGTTCCTCATGATTCATTCTTTCAGATTCATGCATTTTAGTCATTCTCATGTTTCCATATGCATGCATGTACATGAAAATTTGATTTTGATAATATGATTTATCTTGGAGTGATTCTCCATTCTTATATGCATTATGATGAGATTTCATGTTGGGTTGTTAATTTCACTCCTACTCTATTCATGCTAGCTTAAGTCCCATTCGAGGATGAATGTTCCAAAGGGGAAACTATTGTAACACCTTGGAAATTAAAAAGTTGAAAACAAAGAAGAAGTTCAAATATTTAGCACTGAGGCAGCGACTACGAGTCCTATCTACAAACCATAGGAAGTCCTATGGCCTATGGGCCATAGAAGGAAAGTCGTAGGAGTTTGGACAGGCTGTAGATGGCACTCGTAGAATTGAACTAGACTTAGTGAAATCTTGGACTTGAACTTAGGTTTTGTGGAATAGGTCTACAGATCATAGAGTGAATGATGAATCATAGATTGGTCTCGTGGGAAGTTGAAGGAATTTTGGGTTTCTGAAATTGGTTTTACGATTGACCAGTGTGGGTCGTAGGAAGTCGTAGGAATCATAGGTCCAATTGGTAAAAGCAATCCAAAAGTTATTTTTAAGGGTATTTAGGTTTTTCCTATGCATTTAATACCTATACTATGTCATTTTCCCTCTAATTCTAAGACCTATAACTACCTTCGAACTCCTAATTCTACACAAACCCTTTTGATTCTCTCAAATCCTCGATTTCCATCCAAGTTCATCCTCTTCAAACTTTCTCAAGCTCCAAGGAAGAAATCTAGGGTTCAAGCTTCAAGTCTCATATTTTCTACATTGCTTTTGTGCTTTGGTTTTCAAGGTATGTGGGATTTCACCATTGGATTTCATTCCTCCAATGGGTCCCAAAGGATTTCTATGTTTCCCATTCAATTTCATCTAAATTGCTTACAGTTTTATGTGATCTCAATGGCTCTTAATTGATGTTGATTTAATTATTCAATTTTCATCTTCCTATGCATGTTTTCATTAAAGTACATGATTTTCAATTGATTTATATATGTAACACCTGGGGTTTGGAAAAGAAGGATATTTTTGTTTTGGGACTGGTGTCTGTGTCTACGGATCCCACCTACGGACCATAGAAGCTTTTATGGGCTGTAGTTCGCAACCGTAGGTAGTGGGAAAATAATTTTTTCAAATTAAGTCCTAGTACCCTTTTTACGGTTCAACAGTACGGTCCATTGTTCCTCTTACGAGTCGTAGGTAGGTCTCATAGGTCACCACCTGACTTAGTGAAATTGTAAAGCATAAAGTTGTTTTCTACTTTTGGCATGTACAGACCGTAGAAAGACCTACGAGTTGTACATGGGTTCCTTCAATTTTTGGCCAAATTTATAGTCTCTGATCTCTAAGGTTGACTAGTAATGTCCATAGAAGGACTTACGGACCGTACCGTTCATGGACCTTATGAATAGAATGTTTAAACCATATCTTGATATGTTTGTTGTCGTGTTTATCAATGACATTCTAATTTATTCTAGGAATGAGGATGATCATGCTAATCATCTCAGTGTAGTTCTCCGAACCCTTAAAGATAGAAAGTTGTATGCTAAATTTTCCAAGTGAAAATTTTGGCTTGAGTTATTGGCGTTCTTAGGCCATATTGTATCTGGACAAGGGATTCGAGTTGACACTCAGAGGATTAAGGCAGTGCACAATTGGCCCAGACCCACATCTCCAACTGGCATTAGGAGTTTCTTGGGATTGGATGGTTATTATAGAAGGTTCATCAAGGGGTTCTCATCTTTTTCGTCCTTGTTGACCAAGTTGACTCAGAAAATAGTTAAGTTTCAATGTTCTGAGGCTTGTGAGAAAAGTTTTCAGGAATTGAAAATGCGATGGACTACTACCCTAGTGTTGACCCTACCAAAGGGTACACAAGGCTTTGTTGTGTACTGTGATGCATCCATAGTTGGACTTGGTTGTGTTTTGATGTAGAATGGAAAGGTTATAGCCTATGCCTAGAGAGAGCTTAAGATTTATAAGAAGAACTACCCAACCCATGATCTAGAGTTTGTTGTTGTAGTGTTTGCCTTGAAAATATGGCGTCACTATCTCTATGTTGTTCATATAGATCTATTCACCGATCACAAGAGTCTTCAGTATATATTTCAATAAGAAAAAGCTTAATCTCAGACAGAGGAGGTGATTGGAGTTACTCAAGGATTATGACATGAGTATTCTCTATCACCCAGGTAAGGCTTAATGTCATTGCTGATGTTTGAGCAGATTATCTATGAGTAGTACTACCCATGTTGAGGAAGGCAAGAAGGAATGGGAGTCCGGTTCATGGATTCCAATGAAGGTGGAGTGGTAGTGATGAATGGGGCTGAATTATCACTAGTGTTAGAAGTGAAAGAGAAACAAGACCAAGACCCTATTTTGCTTGAATTGAAAGAAAATGTTAATAAGAAGAAAGTGATGGTTTTTGAACAAGGGGGAGAAGGTGCATTGAGGTATCAAGGCAGATTGTGTGTACCAAGGGTGTATGAGCTCCAAGAGAGGATCATAGAAGAAGTACAAAGTTCCAGATACTATATCCATCCCGATTCCACAAAGATGTATTGTGAGTTGAGAGAAGTATATTGGTGGAGTAGTATGAAGAGGTGTATTTCAAAGTTTGTTGCTAAGTGCTGGAATTTCCAATTGGTCAAGGTAGAGCACCAAATGGCCGGTGGTATAGCTCAGAACATAGATCTTCCGGAATGGAAGTGGGAAATGATTTACATGGATTTCATTATTGGTTTGTCGTGGTCTCGCAGGCAGCACAATTTGATTTGGGTGATTGTAGATCGGATGACTAAGTCAGCCAATTTCTTACTGGTAAAGACTACCTCTTCAACATAAGATTATGATAGATTATATATTCAAGAGATAGTCGAACTTCATAGAGTTCCTGTAACGACCCGAGAGCACCCCCTAGTCGTTACCGGCGTATTCGACCTCTCGGAGGTCTTATACAAGCCCTTAGCATTCGTCATAGCATTATCATAGAAAAATAGCATAAAATTTAAAACTTTTCATAATATAACACAAGACTTAGAAAGTCACCTCATTTAAACCTTTAATACAAAATAGGAAT
>JAJOOO010006630.1:0-55520 GCA_029582685.1 Solanum piurae | reverse complement strand
GAAAAGGACATATGACAAGGTGTTGACTCTAAAACAATGTCTGTATTTGAGAAAGTTATAAAAAGTAAAGAACAAAATATTTGTGGGAAAAGGTTACCACACAGAAGGTCTTTTCAAACTTAGTATTTATGTTTGTTCTTACTTGCTTGAATCAAATTGTTTGTGACATAAATGCTTGGGACATGTCAATTACAAAACCTTGCAAAAACTGATCAACTTAGAAGTTTTGCCTAACTTCTAGTGCAATAAATCAAAATGTCAAGTATGTGTTGTTGAAAGGAAGTTTAATACCTTAGAATTGATTTACACTGACATTTGTGATATGAAGTCAACACCATCTCGTGGTGGGAAAAAGTGTTTCATAAATTTTTATTGACAATTGCATTAGATATTGTTATGTTTATTTGTTGAATGGTAAGGATGAAGCAATAGAAACATATTGACAATATAAAACTGAAGTTGAAAATCAATTGGATAAAAAGATTGTCATGATTAGAAGTGGTAGATGTGGAGAATATGAATCTTCTTTTGCAGAAATATATTTGGAAAATGAAATCATCTATCAAATTACTGCACATTCTCACCTCAATCTAATGAAATTGTTGACAGGAAAAAACCAAACTTTGAAGGAAATGTTGAATGTCCTATTTATAAGTTCAGGTTTACCACAAAATTTGTGTGGGGGGGGGGGGGGGTGCTATCATTATAGCAAAAGAGAACAACAAATTTTTCTGTTCAGAAAGAGAGAAACATAAAGTTTTGTTTGTTAATAAAGGGAGTAACAAATTAAAATAAAAAAACTTTTGTTTGTTAAGAAAGGGAGCAACATAAAGTTGTGTTTGTTCAGGCTTTGTTGTATCCGGATAGAGAATTGTTTGTCGTCCCTTAAAGTTTATACAAGCAATAACTCTTTAAAGATAGTGATCAAGTGATCAAACAATTTCCAATACAGTCTATTTCATATGAGAAATGGAAATGAGAGAACTATTCCCAAACGGGTAAAAATAGGACCTAAGACTTTGGATTGTATGTTCATTGGATATACTACAAATAGTAAAGCATGTCGATTTATGGTTCATAAGTCTGAACCGTTGGATAGTCAAGTGAAGAGTCTAAACGACCTTGGAAAGAACCAAAGGATAATGTACTTAATAAAGAGATTCAGAGGCATAGTAAATGTCAATAGACAAATTACTTCTTCCGGGTTTTATTTTGTAACATTTCTTCTTGAAAATGAGTCCATATAGTCGAAAAAGATATGTCTTATGTGGACTCATCCTATTTGGAAAGAGGCTGTCAATAGTAGGATAGATTCAATCTTGAGCAACCACACTTGAGAGTTGGTTGATCTTCCTCCAAGAAAGAAACCTTTGGGTTCAAAGTGGATCTACACAAGGAAATGAAAGTTGATAAAACTATTGAAAAATACAAAGAAAAACTTGTTGTCATAGGCTTTAGACAATAAGAAAAGCCTTGTTTGACACATAATAGCCACTAACTAGGATTACATCAATTCAAATGTTAATTGCGCTAGTTACGGTATATGGCCTTCAAATTCGTCAAAATGAATGTGAAAATATTTTTTTTAAATGGAGAATTGGAGAAAGAAATTTACATGGAACAACCCGAGGGTTTTGTGGTTCTTGGTAAAGAAAAGAAAGTCTGTAAACTTGTCAAGACACTTTGTGGACTAAAAACAAGCTCTCAAATAATGACATGCGAAGTTTGACCAAACTATGTTGGCAAATGAATTCAACATTAATGAATGTGATAAATGTTTTTTCACAAGGTCATTGTTTGTTTTTATGTTGATGACATGTTGATCATCAAAAGAGACATTTCTGACATAAATGCTACTAAGCATATGATAGAAAGTAACTTCGATATGAAAGATATTAAAGTTACTAATGTGATTGAAAAGGTACTTGACAAGTTCAAATATTTAAATTTAAATATTGTCAAGACTCCAATAAATGTGAGCTTTGTACTTCAAAATATGAAGGCAAACGTGACTCACAATTGGATTATGCTAGAGTATTGAGAAATATGATATATATCATGAAGTGTACGCGATCAGATATAGTATGTGCTATTAGTAAACTGAGTCGGTTCACAAGTAATCTCAATCAAACTCATTGGATGACAATGAAAAAAAGTTTTGGAGTATTTAAAGCATACTTAAAAACTATTGTTTTGCATTATAACTAATATTCAACAGTATTGGAAGAATATAGTAATGCAAATTGAATCACCAGGTCAAATGAAGTAAAATCCACGAGTGGGTATGTATTTACTCTTAGTGGATGAGCAGTCTTTTGGAAATATTCCAAACAGAAATGTATCACTCGCTCTACTATGAAATCTGAGTTTATCACTCTAGATAAGGCCGGTGAAGAAGTTGAATAACTACGAAATTTCTTGAAAGATTTTTGGCCAAAACCTTTTAGCTCAAGTATGCATACACTGTGAGAGTTAAATTTGCAATAGGTAAGGCATGAAGCATGATGTATAACGGAAAGTCTTGTCATATATGACGTAGACATAATATCGTTAGAGAACTACTCTCTAGTGGAATTATCATAATTGACTATGTAAAGTCAAAGGATAATGTGACAGATCCACTTATAAAAGGCCTAACTAGAGAGGAAGTTGATAGATTATCCAAGGAAATAAGACTATGGCCGAGGACAAGTCATTGTGGCGGTAACTCTACCTAGAAGACTGGAGATCCCAAGATCTAGGTTCAAGGAGATCAAACAAAGTCATTGATGACGGTTCAACATTGTCAAAACATTTTTTTATGGTCCATTCTCATGATAAGACAATGTTCAGTAACAAGGATAAAGACATTAGGACTTTTTAATGGTTTCTAAGTTTGATACAGGGTATATCAAATGGTGTATCTACGGGATAACACATTTAGAAATCACCTACGTAAGTGTGAAGTGTAAGCCGCTTCAAGGAGAATCCGGTAAGCCAGTTTTCTACGCACTTATAAACCAAGACGTGTTCATGACTGAAACGAACAAAACAATGAGAACCAAAAACAGTTCAAGGGTTGATTGTGTGACTTATGTTGTCTAGGTATACACCAAAGCTCGACGGTTCAAAGATATCAAATCTACCGATTGACCGAGTATATCTGATATATGTTCACTATGGAAAGTTCAAAGTGAAACCCACTTATCAAGATGTAATCAATCCTTACTTATGAATCACACAGTTTTTCATGCATATGTTTTAACAATAGTCATTCCCTATTCCTGTGGGGGATTGTTGAGTTTTAAAGGTGTGAACATGAAATGAAGGGTTGTGACTCTCCTGAAGGGTTGCGACTATGTCAAAGGGTTGTGACCTTTATGAAAGGTTGTGTCCTTTCTAAAGGGTTGTGACCATTTGAAAGGTTGTGACTTTTCAAAAGTGTTGTGACCTTTCTGAAAAGTTGTCTTCTTTCCTAAGAGTTGTGACCTTTACCCTTTGTTGGCTATAAATAGAGAGGCTTTCTCTCATTTTCCTGCATTGAATTCTTCCCTTCTTTTGCATATATTTCTTACAAAATAAAATCGATCGATCGTGTCTATGTGTGTGATTCGTTGCTGTCATTTTGAGTTCGTTGAAACTATTGAAGTTTGAGGTACCACTACTTCTTTAATGGTTAATCCGTTTTATCTTGGGAGGAATTAATCTGCAACCTCGAGTACTAGAGGGGATTAAATTTCTTAAGGACACACAGTGGGTTCTGTGGACTCGGATAATTATTTGTGTTTTTCTTTTCATCTTTTATTATTTCTGATTTGCTAATCTAAATACAGGAGTTAACACAATCAAGTATCAACGCAAACACTACATGAAATCATGAACAGTTTGGAACTAAATAATTATCCCATCCTACTTATTTTATTTTTGGTTATCCCATTTCGCATATCAAACCCCTTAACACATTTCAATACAGACGTACATATATTATAATTATACCCATGACTAACTTAATTAACACAAACTGAAAATGTTAATTTTTTTTACACAACTAAGTAGTGCTACTCCATATTTGAACTTGTTATGTTATATATCATGTTGTACATTTTATTTTAGTATTATTTACTTACCTATATAAGAAAAAATTAATTTCCCCCCATTATATTCTTGGTAATAATTGTTTTCGAAAACTACAAGCAATTTAATTATGATATGAGGTTATGATTTTTCAAATACCAACTAAGGATAAAATAATTAAAGCCCCTCATAATTAATATTTCTTAACACTTTGTTCGGATGCAGGTTGGACATATTGCTTCATAATATATCATTTTATGTTGTTTTTGTTGTATTTAATGAATATAGTGCTTGGAAGATTATATCATTTTCGATTGTTACATGATGTCACACATAAGCAATATGTAGGATAAATCTAAAAGAAAAGTTGAGGTAGAGATACTATAAAATAAAATTTAAAAAGGTAAAAAGATAAAATAAGATACTAAATAATAAGTAAAGAAAAAATGAGAAAAGAACCGTAGATGATTCTTTCTATCTGACCTAGTCTTGGTGGATAGAGTTACGTGATACATGCATGTTGCTAGTGGAAGGTAATAAGTATCACATGGAATTAGTCAAGATGTATGAAAGCTGGACATCATGATCATTAGGAAAAAAAAAGATAAAAATAAAATAATAACATAATCACACCAAATATCGTCACATAAAACAAAACTTTTTCATAGCAACCTAACATAGATTTAACAATACAATTGTTTGCAACAAATATCAAACATATGAAAAATAAATTGATCATAAATAAAATTTGAAGAAACAAGATTTTTATTGATAAAATTATATTATGGGTACAATTTTGTGCCTCTCTTGATTCTTCTCTCTTTTGAGATTTCTCCATGATAAGATTTGTGGATCTTCTTGAAGTATTTGATTATAAAAAAGAGTCTGATATATTTTTATCTCTTTATGAATATCTGAAGATTTAACGGAATGTTCAAGATTTCTCTTTAAGGGTTTAAGATAGAGTAGCCTCCTAAATTCCTAACTAGAATCGAATACATCTTATAGAGCCCCAACTAGAATTGGACACGTCTTGCAGAGTTTCATAAATTTTCAATGTATACAAATGTCCCCGACTTTAAAGCTTGTCGGAGTGTAGACTTGATGAAACTCAAAGATGAAGGACAAATTTGATCTCATTGGCGTGCCAGAATTAGTAAATAATAAAATTAGAAATATGTGGCATTTGATCCCACAAGCTTTCTCTGGCTTCTTGACATATGTTTGGTGTGATTTCTGAATTATGTGGACCCCTATTTATAGTTATACATAGAACATAATAGTTATGCTGAGAACATGCTTTTCTCTGGCCAATCAGATTTAACTTTTAAGTGATGACATAACGAAGGAATAGTGATAAAAACAAGTTTCTTTCGGCCAATCAAATTTAAGTGGCATGACGATATTTGATTGGTCGAAACACACCACTTGTACATGTGACACATTTTTATCGACATTTAATTGAGATAGATATGCCATATTATTTTGACACATGACCTTTGATCAAATAAATTTTAAAGGATTACAACAATAAACTTTAAATTACAATTAAAATAACTACGTATTATATTTGAGAAAATGACATAAATAGTCCCTTAACTATAGGAGTAAGTCTAAAATGGTCGCTAAACTATACACTTAACGGATTTAGTCTTTTAACTATTCAAAAACTTATTAGTTTTGGTCCCTTAACTATACACTTACCGGTTTTAGTCCCTTAACTATAAGCTTACCAATTTTAGTCTTTTAAGTATTCAAAAATTTATCAGGTTTGGTCTTTGTCCATTTTTAATACAAATAGCTTAGGTTTATATTAACGGAATTCATGCCTCAAGAAATTAAATCCTTTAACAATTTTTTCTATTGTTTCTCTCTCTCCGCTACTTTTTCTTCAAATTAACCTTATGCGAATAACCTTAACCTCAACGATTTAAAATAAAATTCACGACGAAAGAAAATATAAGTCATAATTTTATTCAACGGAGGATAAAATGAAGCATATTATTGCTACTAATGACTTGAATATGCTTAACTTTATTATAAAAAGAAAAAAATTATTACCCATTAAATCCAAAGTTTGTACTCCAACGACTTCATTGAAAGAAATTTGTTTAAATTTTCAGAAATTTAAATTTATAAAATGATAGATTTGTAATTTTTTTATTTTTTTAAATAGATCAACTTTATTATTCTATTTATTTTATTTTACGTAAAGAAATTTGAGTAAATTAAATAAAATCCGCACTAATTAGCATATTCAAGTCATTAACAACAATTATATGCTTAATTTTATCCTCATTAAATAGAATTATGACTTATATCTTCTTTCCTCATTAATTTTATTTTGAATCGTTGACATTATTGTTCTTTTCATAAGAGTAGTTTGAAGAAAAAAAGGTGGGGATAGAGACAACTAAAAAAATGGGTTAAAGATTTAATTTCACGAAGATTTCCGTTAATATAAACCTAAACTATTTGTATTTAAAAAATGGACAAAGACCAAACTTGATAAGTTTTTAAATACTTAAAGGATTAAAATCGATAAGTTTATAGTTAAGGGACTAAAATCGATAAGTATATAGTTAAGAGACGAAAACTGATAAATTTTTAAATAATTAAAGAACTAATTCGTTAAGTATATAATTAAGGAATCATTTTAGAGCTACTCTTATAGTTAAAAAACTATTTATGTTATTTTCTCTATTATATTTACACTTGTGCAGTGTATTGAAGTTGCACATTGATGTCATTCCTTATGTAATAGTAACATGCATTTGTAGTTGAATTTAGGTGGCAAAACACTACATACAATCACAGTGACGTCGTTTCAACTGATGGATTCCGAAGCTGAGCGCCGTTTTCGAACTATTCGCAACCACCTCACTTCCACCGCCGCCGCCGCCGATCAAGAGCAGCCGTCACTTCTCCGCCGTAGAAATGCCGCCGGCGAGTTCTTCTTCGGTATTCTTGCTCACCCACTTTTCTTAAATGAGAATGCAGCTGTATATACATTCTTTGAAAATTCAATTTCTTAAGTAGCATTCAACTGAAAAGAGAAAAAAAAGAAGAAGATAGTTCTTCAGGTGCACTACTTTTCTCTTGTGTAACTAACTGACTATATATGGGGGGAAAATAAAACTAGCTAAATCTCCGTATATGCTGTAAGATCAAATTAATCATTAAAAGATTTGGATATAACAAAAAAATGCAATCTTTAGTTGAGATTGACATACACATACTCTTCAACTCCATGTTTAGCATGAGTTGTATCCACGTTTAAATCTGAGATCAACTTTCACTTCCACTGATTACCAAGGTCTCTTCGAATAGCTCAACAAAATGGGGAAGGAAGGTTGGTTTGTAGTTGTAGAAAGGGCCTAACATCAATAGGCCAATTGTGTATTGTATTGAATCTCAAATCATCCACACACATAATCAGGATTTTGGCAGTTTACAATGTGCCACATCATTATCTTTTTAGGCTGATCTACATAAAGTCCGAATTCAACATATGCAGGTTCGATTTGTTCTACAGCTGTGTCGATTTGGGGGGTGAACATGGATGGTCAGAAGATACACATTTCCAACCAATGTACTTGATCATTATCAGGGCTGAATCGAAGTGTCTGTGAATGGAGGAGATAATGAGTAGCATTATGAGTCTTGAAGAAAATGATCCTTTGCATGTTTGCTACCTGAGATAGAGACTCAAAAACAAACCAAAGATTCACCAAAAGCTTTCTGTATTCTTTGTAGTGCCAACTATGAAAAGTTCCCTTTCTCCTAATAATTGTTGTTTGGTTTGTCATTTAGGACATGAGGCAAGCTGACCTATAGAACCATGCCTGGCATCTACCTAGCTTGTATTTGGTTAAATTTTCATCTTTTTGTCAACTAGGCAGCGTTGAAAAAGGAGATACTGCTATATCTGGATAATTCCAACTGTTATCCCAGATATCTTAGTACCTAATCCTGCTTCTCCAACTCCCTAGGGAAAGCTAAAGAGCTTCCCCGGTTCCAAGCCGAACAAAATTAAATAGATAGTAAATGGTCCTTCAAAAGTAGTTTACATCTTACTTTGCTTCCTTATATCATACTAGATACATACCAGGTATATATTTGGAGAACATCTGCATGCAGCCTGATAATGTAAGTCGAATGTCCAGCTATTTGTTGGATTTACTGATATCATATTACACTATTCCTCTACATGTTGGTCTGACAACCTCCATTTTACTCATTGTTAGCATGTTTGTTTCAGCTTATTACTTGGTGATCAGACTACCCTATTTTCTGTTTCTCTATCTATCTATCTATCTATCTATCTCCCCTCCATTGGTTTCTTTGCTAATTATTTAACTGTCACCAGAGCAAGGATTTAGTAATGCGGTCCCTGAGGAACTGAAGACAGGAAAATGGAATGTGTACAGGTCAGAACAGATAGTTCAAACTCTTCATGTATTCGACACACTACTGAGCTCTAATTCTTTTAAATCCAGATCTGCTCGCTCTCCGGTGAAGCTTATTAGTAGATTTGCAGATCATCCTGAAATTGGTACCTTACATGACAATTTTGTGTGAGCAACCAAACTTGCCTGATTGACTCCCCATTCTCCTTTTATTTTCAAGAAAATTCACCACAATTTGAATTGTTTTTCATCTTTTTTTGTTTTGATTTGTTTGTCTGGTTAGGCGATCAGTTGAGGCGTTTCCAGACTTCAATTACTTAGGATCACGAGTTCAAGAAGATGGAACAGTAGGAGAGTATGTTGGCCACTGGAAGCCTGTAATTGAGCTTATGATTTATCTTCAAGGCATACTTATCCAATGTAACATACTCTACAGGTACAAATGGATGACATACAAGGAGGCAGATACTGCACGGTCAGCAATAGGTTCTGCACTAGTTTGTCATCAGATACCAAAGGCAACTTACTTTATCAACTTCTTAAACCAATTTGAAAGGCTTTCTGTTTTCTTTCTAAATTTACTTGTTCTCATTTTTAGGAAAAACTAAAGGAAGTGAATATTTTCTGTTTATATACTGATCATTTTGGTTCCTTTGCTTCTTGACAGGGTTCTTGTGTTGGTTTATATTTTATCAACCGACCAGAATGGCTGATAGTCGACCATGCCTGCTCTGCGTATTCATTTATTTCTGTTCCTTTATACGATACTCTTGGTTGGTCTTCAGACATTATCAAAAATAAATTAATTTAATATCTTACCAATGTTGCTAAAACTCCTAAGCCATAAAATTTGTAGGTCCAGAAGCTGTAAAATATATTGCAAACCATGCAGCAATTGAAGCAATATTTTGTGTGCCAGAAACATTAAATCATGTGAGTTTACTTGCAAGTTCTGTTGAGGTGACATGGAAGTGAAGAATCAAGCAGTTACCAATATAGTCTTTAGACCATTTTTGAGGTTAACTGTTCATTTACAGCCAGAATATTGGAACATTGTTTACTTGCTATAATTGTCGCATTTCAATTGAGAATCTGATGTTTTGGATCTTTTTTCTACTGACCATATTTTGTTTATGTTCTTCCTGACCATTAATTTAATAAAAGAGCCTAACTTTCCACCATCATAGGTGGATTATATATTTTAAAAAACTTAAAAAACATCAACATCCTGGAATTTGGCAAACTTTAAATGCAGGGAAATAGAAAGAGATGTACGTGATAGACCTTTCTCTTCTCTACACTGCTTTCCTTGAAGTCACTGTTGAGGTTCTTATTTATGGGATTACTCTTCAAATTGCAGTTGGTTAGCTTCGTATCGGAGATTCCTTCGCTGCATTTAATTGTGGTATGCAATGCTGTCCCTTTATGGTGATTGAAGTGGTGCATAACTATGATGTTGCCGATCTGCAATTCATCTGTCCTCATCTGGCTTGGGTATGGTGTAGGTAGTTGGAGCAGTAGATGGGAGAATTCCATCACTTCCACCGTCATCTGGAGTGGAGATCATATCATATTCAATACTACTTAGTCAGGTGATTATATATACTCAAAGTCGTATTTTTATGGTATGAGAGTTTTAGATTTTATGCCTAGTAGGTATGAGAAGATGCAGAGATGTGAACATAGTACGTATGGTAGCTTTGTGCTGCATATGATCTTTCACATATCTCAGTGAATGACATGGGTGGAGTTGCAAGAGATATATCTTTAAGTGTAATTTCACTAGCAGCACTGAAAATGCCTACTAATGTATTTGTACTTCACTACTTGATTGTTAAGGTTTCATAGTATTAGTTAATGATTTTCTTTCAGGGTCTCAGCAATCTTCAGCCCTTTTGCCCACCAAAACCTGAGACTGTTGCTACGATATGCTATACGAGTGGTACAACTGGGACCCCAAAGGTACAACAGAATATTATATACTCAATTCTAGATGTTATTGCTTTCCATAATTGAAGCAAATTGCATTTCTTTTATCTAACTGATAGGGTGCTGTTTTGACCCATGGAAACCTGATTGCAAATGTTGCTGGTACGAGTATTGGCATCAATCTATACTCTTCAGATATGTGAGTACTAGTGATTATAATAGCCCAAACATCAGCATGAATCACTTTTTTTATTGAAAGTTCAGGAGCTAAACATCTCTTACATTCAGTTGAAACTTTCTAATGAAAAAACTGTAGATTTTTCTGAAACCTTTATCTTAATTTTAATAGTTACATCTCATATCTTCCGCTGGCACATATATTTGAGAGGGCTACCCAAATATTGCTGGTCTATTTTGGAGGAGCTTCTGGATTCTATCAGGGAGTATGAGACTTACCATAGAGTACTTTCTGGATTTTCTTTTAGCAGTCCTTTCATGAACCGTATCTATCAAGTCTAAGGATTATTCTAGCTTGGATTCGTCCAAATCTATATGTAATTTTTGTGACTTAATTTTTTCAAACATGAAATACAAGTAATACAACCATTGGAGGATATTGGAAAAGCATAAAGCTGTTCATTGCTGGAATAAATATGTGAATTTGTAGGTTGTAAGTCAATGATATCACTGTGCAAGAGATTTAACTTATATAGATAACGTGAATTGCTTGTTATAGATTCGTTTCATTTTTACTGATCATGATATTTGCTACTTAGTTTACGCTTTGTCATTCTTTCTGCTCCTTTTTGTTTCTAATTTCTGAATTCCTTCTTAAGGAGTACTGCATACTTGTGAAATCAAAGAAATAGGACTATAAAAGTAAAGGAAAATAAAGCCCCTTAAACCTTAATGAAGTCGGGAGTTACCAGCTATAATTAAACTTTATAGCATTTTCCTCCTCAAACTTTTTAAAGTTTTTGGACTCTCCATTTGGGCATGCTGTTGCAAGTATCCCTCGGGAAAAATAGAAATTCTATGTATCTTAATTTTTTTCTTTTATTCTGAACTTTTTTAGTTTATTTTTTCCCTTTTCGTCTCTGTTGTTTTGTTCTTCTTTCCTTCTACACCATTGCACCAGAAAGTGAATTCCCCTATCCTTCTCCTCCTTGCCCTACTCTCCCCTTTCCTGTTGCAATAACTCTATGTCTTACTCTTCTCCCTGCCTGATCATATCCTCTTAAGGCCTTCCCTTCATCTTCCTCTTGCTTCTTCGCCGACAACAACTTTCCATTAACTTCCCTGCTGGTTACTGCTACTTTTGTTTCTTCTTCACCTGAATATCCACATCCCTCCTTGTCCTTATTCTTGTCCACCCTGTTGTCTAATTTTTTCTCTTTTTATTTCTCCCTTTGTCTTGTTCACCGTGCCCAGTGAAGTAGCTTGGTAGTATGAAAGTGGTGAAAAAGAGAAAACCAAAAAGGGAAATGTAAAAGAAATGTAGTAAGGGCTGTATTTGTGTTTCTACTTTCAAGGGGGAAGATATTCCACAAAATTATTAAGGACAAGTTATAAACTTTAGTTGATGGAGGGAAAATGTGCACCTCCTAAAGGTAAGAGGTTTTATTTTTTGCATGATGACATTTAGGAGATATTTTTTGGACAAAAAATAGTGAGTCTTGAGAATCAATTGTCTACAATATTCTAAACAATGTCTTCACACTTCTCTAAGGAAATACTGTGTTTAACTTTACTATGCATTCAGGATAATCTGAAACTAGTGGATGATATGGCTGTATTAAGGCCCACCGTCTTTTGCAGCGTTCCTCGGTTATACAATAAATTATATGCCAGGTAATTGACTCTTGATGCTGATTTGCTATTTGTGGTAATTTTAGTTTTATGTGATCCTCAATTAACTTAGATGCTTCCTTTTGCAGCATTATGAATGTTGTGAAGACATCTGGTTCTCTGAGAGAGAGGATATTTAATGCTGCTTATAATGCTAAGAAGCAAGCAATTTTTAATGGTGAGATATTTTTACCTCTATCGAGTAATAGATGGCTGCACCTGTGCATCTTGGACCTCTATTTATCTTGGTTGCATCATATAATGTTTCTTTAGGATTTAAGATTGTTCCCATAGAGGTCTATTAGTATGGAGATCGGTGCATATGGGAGTTAAGATACACATTGTTTCTATTATGTTCCAACACATGTTTAATGTCCTGTTGAATCGCTAATTGTCTCACAATTGACAAGAATCATTTTTTCATTATGTGAAGTGACAAGAACCTTTTAGCAGGTAGCTTTTGACAGTGCAGCAGCATTACACAAATAATACTGATTAAAGCTGACAAAAATGTGTTTCGGTTTAGTGAAATTTCTCGAAACATGATTACTGCATGTTCTAACTTAGGACTGGTAAATTTTTCATTTCTCATGGGTTTGGAATATTAAATTTGGTAAAGAGTTTCAACAGTATACTACATGTGCTTGCATGGGTTTGGCCCTGTGTCAGCTGAAGATGAGGCTTCAACAGCTATTTGTGTCAAGTCTCACATTAGTGGGATTAGGTGAATTTGGACTCCTTGTATGGACTTGGGCGATCCTTCCATCATAAGCTAGCTTTTGGGGTTGAGTTAGGCCCAAGATCCATTTCGTTACATCGTATTAGAGTCAGGCCCTTCCCCAATTTATGATTTACCGATGTTGGGCTTCCATATTAAATTGTCTACGCTCTAGATGTTCAGTCCTGGGTTTGGAGCGGGTTGTTAAGTCCCACATCGGGTGGGATGTGGTGAATTTGGACTCCTTATATGGACTTGGGCAATCCTCCCCTCATAATCTAGATTTGGGATTGAGTTAGGCCCAAGATCCATTTCGTTACAATTTGTAGCTTGATCTGCAGTCAGTCCCTTTACCAAGTTCACCGTCCATGTCTAGTATCTCTCGAAATCAATTTAGCAGCTGTTACAGAAGTGATAAGTCAGTGGATTCATGTTAAACCACTTGTAGTATGACATAGCCACAACTTTCTAAAAATGAAACACTATGATCTAGGCAGCTTGTACTGAATGCTTCAGCCCTCAATTACACCAGTGAGGTAATTCTTTTTTAATTATAATGCTTCTTGATAAGTTATGTTTTGATGCTGACGTGTTATTCTATATGAATTAGCCCTTTAGTACTTCATTGATTTTGTGAGTAAATGTATGAAGTTCAAATACCTTGGAAGCAGCTCTTTAATATGGACTCTTGACGTCTCCTTAACTGTAAATTCATTTCTCTCTTCTCAGTAAGATGGGAAAAGGGAACTAACAGCAACTATACCTTAGTCCCAAACAAGTTGGGGACGTTCATATGAATCCCACTTTCATTTAAACTCATTTCATATCATCATTCTCAATAAAATAAAATGAAAAACAAGGGAACAAAGGAAAGGAAAATAACAGAAACGTGGGAAAGAATCAAACTCCTGTGTCTTTTTGTTTGGGCAGGGAAGCTACTTAAAGGGGATAAAGACTCACTTGTTGACTATTTTAAGAAAAGGGAAAATGAGAAAGTAAAGTACTTTAATGGACAGGAAAGCTGCTTTATGTTCCTGTAATACTGCTCATTTGGTGGTATTAATGTCTTTGTTTATGTGGTTGGGAATGGCGGGTGGCTTATATTTTCTCTAACTAGCTCGCAAGATAACAATTTGTTGCTTTCATGTCAGGGTGCTTTAGTTTTGATGCTTTATAGTTGGATTGCGCCGTTGGTGCATTTTTAATTAATAGTATTGACCTTCCAAACAGCTCTGTAGGTTGAACTCCCTTGCATTTCTAGTAGGATTAACTTATGAAGTGAAGGAAGACACATCTCTCTTTGCTGTGATATATATATAGATTCGTATTTACTTTTCCAGGAAAGAATCCATCCCCATTTTGGGATAGATTGGTATTCAACAAAATAAAATCAAGGCTAGGAGGAAGAGTTCGTTATATGGTCTCAGGAGCTTCACCGTTATCTCCTGATGTAATGGACTTTTTGCGGGTGTGAGTTGAACATGCTTAACTTCATCAAATTTCTCCAATTATGATCAACTTATGAACTTAAACTGAAACCAGATACTTTTATTGTGTGAAATGAGCTAAGCAGTTTTATTGTTCAGATGCTTTGGTTGTCAAGTTATAGAAGGGTATGGAATGACCGAAACTTCCTGTACTATAAGTAACATGGATCAGAATGATATCTTATCTGGTCATGTGGGCTCTCCTAATCCTGCATGTGGTTAGTACGACTCCAAGCAAGTACTTTTTTCCATTTGTCTTATGACTGGACAAGGACTAATTATGTTTTCATGTTTTAGAAATAAAGCTTGTTGATGTCCCTGAAATGAACTATACATCTGAAGATCAGCCTTATCCCCGTGGTGAGATTTGTGTAAGAGGCCCCATAGTGTTCCAGGGATACTACAAGGATGAAGTACAGACGTAAGGGCATTTCTTTAACCTATTCACCCTTTTGTAGTTTGCATATAAGCAGGGACACGTCCAAGTTAAATTTTGAAATTATCCAATTACATTGTTCAGGCGAGAAATGATTGACAAAGATGGATGGCTTCACACCGGAGATATTGGAGTGTGGCTACATGGGGGGCGCTTAAAGATAATTGATAGGTGAGAGGATAGCTAATAGTACTTGCCTTGGAATTATTAGAACGATCCTTAGGGTTCATAGAGGTATTGTGAAGTAGTTTTTCTTCCTTTGTTGCAATCTAATTTATGTTCCTTGAACATGGAGAATAAATAAGGTTGCTTCTTTGTAACTATAATCCACTTTACTGAAGTTGCATGGTATATGGAGGTCAGTGGCTGCTTGTAGAAAGTCTTTATCTTTTGCTATTTGTTGGCAGGAAGAAAAATATTTTCAAGTTGGCACAGGGAGAATATGTAGCTCCGGAAAAAATTGAGAATGTTTATGCAAAGAGCAAGTATGTTGCACAGTGCTTTATACATGGTAAGATATGACGTCGCAGAGAATCCCCCTCCCCCCCCCCATATGTATGGCACCTTTAGAAGACCTACTGTACTCTTGTCTGCTTTGTCAGGTGACAGCCTAAATTCCTCTCTGGTAGCCATAGTCTGCGTGGACCCAGACATGTTTAAAGCATGGGCTATAAATGAAGGCATCAAGGTGACACCCTGTTATCCTCTTACATCTTCAACTTGCTCATATGAAAAACTGCACAGATTATACACTATTTGGTTATGTTGTTATACAAGGAAAGAGATGAGAAAGATCAGAACAATATTCATCATAACATAAGCTGACCAGAAAATATAAGGGAACCTGAAAGACCATTTACCTTCTGCAATTAACTGTGTAAAACCGGAGGGGTGACCGGGTTCTTTATGTCTCCCACGTAAGATGAATTTGTGAATGAAGGGATGAAAATATGCATTACTGATTCCTCTCCTTGGAATATACACGTCCTGAGAGTAGATGGGAGAAAATCTTGAAAAAGAACAAACCAAGTCCGTTATCTTTTGACCTCCTTACAGAACTAAAGGAAAGATCCCTCTTTGATTATTTGTTTTGTCTCAGTATTTCACTTCTCTGCTCTTTACTCTTCCCTCTAATCTAGCATGTTTCCTTAAGAAATAACTCCATACTTTATCGACAACAAAATTTTCTTTCTTAACATCTTGTAAAATCATAATATCATACTTTTTATTTTGGCTTTAGTTAGTTTCTTTTCTTTCCGCAATCGTACATGACTTTTGGAATGTAAGAAGTATGCTTTCGCTTGTGTAGCATAGGCATTCAAGACATAATCTGGAATCTGAAAATTCAATTTATCTGGCTGATACTTTTGTTTACTGGGAAAACGGTACAATTGAATTCGTAATGAGGTCCAGGACACACATCTCGATTTAACTCTTTAGGTCCAGTTATTAGCAGTTAAATGTGCTTGTTAAAGAAATAAACGAAAGTAATAAAGCAGTATGGTGTATGGAGCAATAGAGCTCAGGTGATGCGTGTTTGCACCGGATCCAGCGATGTTGGAATGATGTTGATCTCAGTTCCTGGATCGTAATTCGTAAATGCTATGAGATAAAACTTAGTGAACATATGAAAACTTGGAGCACAAGAATATAAGTGTATTCCTTTAGTATTGTTCAGAATCCAATCCTTCCAATTGTGTTCAAACTTCTATATATTGGTTTACAAAGATAATACATCAACCAATTGAAAAGCTCCACTTGAGCCCTTAAGTACTATGGCCAATGGCTGCCATCCACGTGGAAATACTGTTAGTTGTGCCAACTATTATTCCTCTGTTGCGGACGAGGTATCGAAACAAAGTAAGAAGTAGAGAGATAGCTTTTCTTTTGAAATATGAAGAGAATTATGAGTATTTGTTAGTATTGTATGTGATTATATTTATCTTGGCGAGAGCAGAATAAAGACGTGAAACAGCTCTGCACTGATCCAAGAGCAAAGGCTGCAATATTGAAAGACATGGATACCGTTGGAAAGGAAGTACAGGTAATTTGAATTCCCCTGCAATGAAATGTAGTTCCTTGTCTTTTCAACATGTTTTTCATGGCAAACAATTTGCAGTTGCGAGGTTTCGAATTTGCAAAAGCTATCACTTTGGTGCTTGAGCCTTTTACTTTGGAGAATAATCTGCTTACTCCAACGTACAAGGTAAGTGTTGTTTTCGCGATTATTAGACAACTAGATAAAGTCTCCATTGCTCAAATCATTTTCTGTATTCCTTGTCCTTTTTTCAGATGAAAAGACCACAAGCAAGAACATACTTTGCTAAAGAAATAGCAGAAATGTATGCAGAACTCTCAACATCCAATTCTTCTCCAGATAAAATCTTGTGAAAGGCAAAAATAATATTGTGATCTTATGCTGTTGAAATATTGTCCATCTCCCAATGGAACTATATATTTAAGTAAGTAGTTAATATTCACGAGGGGATATTCCTAGAATTTTAACACATGAGTTTTTATACGACTTTATGTTCAATGCATAATCTTACCTTATTAATGAAAACACAAACTTTTATCATTGGACTAGGAATCCTTTGTTAACCGATGTCATCTTATATCCTTTGAGCTTGTTTCTTAAAAAAGGATGTACATTTGAATTGCATTTTGTCATTATGGTCTTGTCACAATAATTTGTTCATTTGTACACCTTTTAAACCGTCAACACTGCTTGCCAACATTTTGTGTATATCGTCAAAGGTTGTGGTGGAGTGATAAGTACTTCTCTATTCTTAATCAAGGTTTCGAATTTGAGCCTTGGCGTATGAATTCATCTTTGGTAGGGAGCGTTTTACCCCAAGCGAAACTTTCCAATGCAAATCCGAAAGCGGGACAAAATATGTTACACATTTATATGCTTAAGTTTTGATTGACAGAGTTATACAATATCTTTACTAGTAGTTGTGGAAAGTAAAACTCAACACATTGTCCTAGAATTAAAAACTTATATAAGTTGAAATCTACAAGTAAAATTTCACTATCTTGGAGTTTTAAACTTATACAAATTATTTTGAAGTTCGAAATTGTACAAATTATCTTGAAATTTGAAACTTATACGAGTAAAATTCAATAATAAAGTTCTAAAGTCCAATTCTTACATTGCATAATACTAAGGAAATTATCAAGAAGTTTCACTCACATTTGTCTTTAAGTTGTCAATATTAAGCAACTATAATTAAAGTTTCAAACTGAAAATTTTAAATTTTAGGACACATTATATGAAGTTTTGAACTGAAAAATTGCACTTTAGGACACAATATCCACAAGTTTCTAAATAAGAAACAAAATTTCAATAAATATTATTATTAAGTTTTGAGCTAAAAAATTGAATTTCAAAATATATTATCCTGAAATTTGTGGCTAAGTATTAAAAAGTTTATCACTGTTGTAAATAATGAAATGTGGATGTTCGGTAGCAAATCCACACTTCATGACTTTTAGGATTTAGGCATGATTTCGAAGGATTACAAATATACTCCTACATTCTATATATAATTCCTCATATCGGTAGAAACACACACTTTGATATATTAGAAGGAAAAACATTATTACACTTTTTTTCTTTTTTCTTTACTATTTAACTGCGTTATCTAACATCGATCATAAAAGTGGCTACCTAGTCCATTTCCACTTTTATTAATCTTATCAAAAAATAAAAGGATAGCAAAATGATGTGGTCAAGAAAGTGATTGAACTGGTCCATTATGTTTGAGGTATATTCAAAATTGTCACTTAAAATATATTTCTGAGCAATTCGGTCCTCTACATTTATCAAAGTGAATACTTTTTATTTCTGTGAAATATTTAATAACTTTGAATATATTAAATTTGATAGAAAATGTATAAAAGAAATGTAACTAAAATTACCAAAAAAGTTTCATTAAATCTCAAAAATGTAACACTAAAAGCGACACAAAAACAACAAAAATTGCACTTACTTTTAAATATCAAATCCAAAATGTGAAAATCACACTGCAAAATGTGTTATTCATGTTATTATCCCTTTTCTTCACTATTTTTCATAAAATCTAACCATTAAATTCTATTACGTACTTGATGGTGATAAAAAATGCTTAATTTTAATAAAATTTTAAAAAAATCAAAATTATAAAAATATATTCAATGACCCTTTTGGATAGCATCCTAAATATAAAAGCACTACTTTTATAGTTATCAAAAGTATTGTAGTGCATGATTAATTGAATTCACTCTTATAAAAGTATCTTTTGCAACAATAATTTTGTGGCTCATATATGATATGTCCACTAATGAGTCTTTTTGTTGATGAATTGTTATAAAAGAATAGTAGTGCATGATTTTATTTGTAAGAAAATTAAGATACATGTCATGTGATGTTATGTTTCAACGTGTTCGTCTGTCTTCTATATTTTTTGATCTCATTTACTTTATCTTTTTACTTATTCTAATCTTCCTCGTCTTTTTGTATCATAGCTATTAACCAAAGAATTTGTTAAAGAACAAACTCCATTATAATTGCACTTTGCACTATGAAGTATGATTTGAAAAGTAAATTGTTTAAATTTAAATTAACATGAATTCAACTAATTTCTTTTTATTTTATTTTTAAAAAAAAATATTACAGTATTTTTTTTTTTGCATAATTTTGATTTTGTTCAAACAACTCCCATCTCCCCCAAAATTTACCCCAAGAAAAATAGAGTAAACTTCTGGTGGACTCACCGGACTGGCAGAATCCACAGGGAAAAATACATCTATTTGACGAATCTAAGTTCATTCCTATACGCATCCGTCACTTTCCTCCATTATTCTCGTAGAAGAAAAGGAATTCCTCATCACCCAAAAGTGACATTCACACCCAAAAACCCAATCTTGATCCCAAATTTCTCAAAAATCGCCTCTAATTTTGGGTTTATTCGACGAGGGGTTCGAATTTTTGAGGTTTTGGGGGTTCATAAAACCTATATATAGTGTAGCAGGGAGGTGGAAGATGTTATCAGATCATTTTCAAAACGGGGTGGAGACGGCGAAGCTGATGTGGTCACGGATTCCGGCGACAGAGGAGGAGGAAGTTGGCGAGGTGGGTTCATCAAGAAAGGGCAATGGGAGCACTGTGGAAAGTCTTGATTATGAAGTTGTTGAAAATTTTGCTTATAGAGAAGAGCAGGTGTGTCTTTTCTAAAGCTCAAGTTTTTTTTCTGTTCTGTTTCAACAAAAAAGATAACAGCTTTATGTTGCTTATTCAAAAAAGTACTAGTTCTATATTAGGAAAATCTGATACTATGTGAATGGAAACTTACAGAAATGCTCAGTTATTGTTCTAAATATACTTGTTTTATAGTTTATACTAGTATTGTAAATCGAAAAAAGAGGAAGAAAAAAAAGGGGCTAATTGCTTTACATTTGGAAAATAAGATAGCTGAAGTTGTGTTTGATGTGTGTTTTATATGGACAGGCTAAAAGAGGAAAGCTTTATATGGGATATGCTGTTTTGGTTAAGTGGTTCTTGGCGTTACTAATTGGAATTGGTGAGATTTTTTATCAACTTAATCTATGGTTATTTCTCTTTATGCCCTATAGAAATAGATTATTTAGGGTATGTTCTTGTCCCTGGTACCCCATTTGCCTCAAATTAAAATTGTTTGAGTTAATTTTTTGCTTCACATGGAAATGTGGGAAGGAATGGAAACCCTCGGCTCAAGAAAAGTGTTTTCAAAAATAGGTTTGGCAAATACAAGAACAAAAGATATAGTGGAAATACGGTAGAAAGAAAAGTAGTGACAACAAAATAGTAAAAATAACCCAAGTTAATGAAACAGCAAAAGTAATACAATTGAAGAATAACATAATAATAGAACAATAATAAAGATATTCATTTGTAGAAGAGGTAGCAGACAAGATGCTCTAAGCTAGAACCATTCTTTCCCATAGGAAAGAGAGATCGCTCAACTACCTACTAAACCTCTACCCTAATTTTTCACCTCCATGTTTTCCTATTTAGGGTTGTGTCCTCAGTGAGCTAAAAATGTGCCACGCTTGGAAGAAAACTAGACCCCTATGTTGGGAAGTTGGGGTGAAAAGTGCATTTCCATCACAAAAGATTAAAGCCACCTACAGGTTCCTGCAATGATCTGATCACTTTGTCTCATCTCTTCGATATGACTATAGTAACGATCATAGTGATCTTCTCTGGTACCTACTTTTATGGCAGGATCCAATTGATAATGAAAATTGTAAGATGCTTGTCTTTTGTATCGTATCAAGAGATTTGACATAGATAAGATCATTGCTTAAAGAGTTCCATTGTCGAATTGATCTCGAAATTGGATTCTAATAGTAGTTGCTGCCCAAAGGTGCTTTATGAAAGCCGGTCCACAATGGTTTGTGTCTAATCACCTCTCCAAAATTCTTACTCTGTCTACTTTACCTCTCCTTAAACCTATTCTCGCACCTCCTCACTGGGGCATCTATGCTCCTCCTCTCTACATACTTGAACCATCTCAGTCTCGCTTCCCTAATCTTGTCCACCACTAGAGCCACTCCCACCTTGCCTAGTATATATTCATTCCTAATTTTATCTCTCCTTGTGTGCCCACGCATCCACCTAAGCATCCCCATCTCCACTACCTTTATCTTCTGAACGTGCGAATTCTTGACTGGCCAATACTTTCCCCCCTACAACATAGTTGGTGTAACAACCACTTTATAGAACTTATTTTTAAATCTTAGTGGCGCGTTCTTATCACATAGGGCATCAAATGTAAGCCTCTATGTCATTCACTCCGCTAATCGTTGATCTCCCCATTTCCTTGTATTATTGACCCAAGATATTGTGTATCAATCCTAACTTCCACATCCGCCTCATGTGATGCGCTACTGACCACTCTATATACTCTATCTTAGTCCTGCTCAACCTGAAACCTTTAGACTCTAGGGTATGTCTCCAAACCTCTGGTCTGTTGTTAACTTCGCCACGTGTCTCGTCAATCAAATAACATACACCATAGTACCTCCCCTTGAATGTGCTGTGTCAATTGATCTATCACCAAGGCCAATAAAAACGGCTAAGAGTTGATCCACGATGCAACTTTTGTGATGTGTCCGAGTCTCCTTCCATTATTCTTACTCAAATTTTGGATCCATCATACATGTATTTAATCGCTCTTATTATGCCACATATACACCTCCAAACTCGAAGCATCTCCATAAATTTTCCCTAGGGACCTTGTCATATGCCTTTTCTAAGTCTATGAACACCATATGCAAGTCTCTTTTGTATCTGTATATTGCTCTGAAAATCTCCTTAGAAGAAGTTGAATGGCTGCCGTAGTTGATCATTGGAATTTGACACATCCCTCCTCATCCTCATCTCTATTACCCTCTCCCAAACTTTTAAAGTGTGGCTTGATTGTTTAATACCCATGTAGTTGTTGCAATCTTGAATATCTGATGCCCGTTGCAAGAAAAAACTCAGTTGTTTAGCCTTCATTTAAGGCATTTGGAGGATCTATTTTCACAGAATTTAAGATTGCGCCTGAGCAGGTCCTTCTAATAATTAGGTCATCGATAGTAAGGCGACATTATACAAATCAAGGGACAGAGAGTAGAGTTGAGAAGAACAAATAAATTTCCAGAATCACATGTGTCATATGAACTATTTTGTTTTGTTGACTCCTGTATGGTGCATGTCAATAGGTTGACACATAACTGTTGACCATATTAAAACTTGAGCTGAAACATTATTGGAGGAAGAATAGGTTATTTATTTACCTGCTTATATCGTCAGCAATAGAGAACTGGCGATCTTGAAAAGACATCTTTTGTTAATCTTTGCATGTCCTGAATAAAATGGAACAGAAAAATTGAGGAGGAGGATCCATATACCTGATCCAAACTAATTTGGATTGTCGAGTAGTTGATTGATTGATCAGTCTTTGCCTGGTTGATGTTATTATTTATAAATGTAAGGCCAAGACAAGTATAAATCTAAAGCTAAGACAACATTTTCTCTTGTTTTCTGTTTCTGTTTTGGGAGCCCTAGTTCCCTTCTAGGGTAGGTATTTGATTTATTATATAGATGAGAGCTTTTAATATTCAAAAAATGAGAAATTAAATTTTCTACTTTTGCTTTGATTAGCCTCTACTCGGTCATAAATGACTCCCTAAAATCAAAGTCCTCCTTTTTATTGTAAAGGAATATCTTAAAAACCATTAATTACTGTGCTGGGGTTAGCTTATTCTTCATGAATGGCATCTCACGTTTAAAGAAGAATCAATATTTCTGAGATTTGCAACTTATATTGTATATAGTATATACTATATAGCCTAAATAGCTATTGTGATAGTCAGACGTATTTCAGAATAAGTGATTGTATACAAGCCATCAAGGTAATAACTTGATTTTAACCTTACCATTTCTCAGGAAAAAGAAAGAAAAAATTGATTTAAGCAAATGAGACTATAGTGCTAAAGTCCATTTTGGCGGTTTCATTTGTTGAATAATGCTTCATATTTTAGTTCGTGAGTTATACATCATTTTCCAAACTATTAAACAGGTACTTTTGACCAGCAAAATTTTGTTACAATTTTCTCATGTAAAATTCCAAATGCAATGTGCATTATCCTTGGCTTTGGTGCGTATAAAAGCTTTTAGAAAATGAACTTGTCAGTGCCCCGTTGGAGCTTGCCAATGATTATATCTCTGGCTCAACTTGGAGCTTTATCATAGTTTAGCTCCTCAGAAGTAATCTCTCTCTCTCTAGGAAAAGCCCTTCCCCAGATGGAATGGTTCTCTTTTCATGGGCTGGAAGTTTCAGAGTAGTTTAATTCATCATCTGAATCCTGTCCTTCAACGTGGATGTTAGGACCAATCTTGTTGTAGGAGTATATGGGTGATTGGTGAGCCATGAGTTTATATCAATTATAGAAAATCTGGTGATTAATACTTTGGAGGGTTGTGATTCATATTCCCTTCTTGTTGTGTTCTGAAATGGTGGAGTTATGAGAACTAATAACATGCCTTAGTGAGCAAAACTTAGCTACCATTCGTTCTAGTAATCTTATTCTCTTTTATTTGTGTATTTCAATAAGCATTAGATCTAATAGTCGCTCTCTCATGAACTGAGTTCCTATTCCTTTGCTCTCAGGCACAGGACTTGCTGCTGTTTTTATTAATCTTTCCGTTGAAAATTTTGCGGGATGGAAGTTCTCATTGACATTTCAAATTATTCAGAAGTCATACTTTGCCGGATTTCTGGTGTATATTTTGATCAACCTGGTTCTAGTATTATCTTCTGTATATATTATCACATGCTTTGCACCAGCAGCGTCAGGATCAGGAATTCCTGAAATAAAGGGTTATCTAAATGGTACGCTTGCACTTTCTGGTATTAATTGTTAAATCTCTGGCGAGGATAATATCTTCTGGGTTACTCATTTTGGTCTGTATGTGTAGGAATTGACACACATGGTATCCTCCTTTTCAGAACTCTGATTGGAAAGGTATGTAGCACACCTAAGCTTTGATCGGGATTGTCTATCACTCTTAATCAGATAATTTGTTGTTATTCTTACTCGGTCTTTAGATTTTTGGAAGCATAGGTTCAGTGGGAGGTGGTCTTGCTCTTGGCAAAGAAGGGCCTCTTGTACATATTGGTGCTTGTATTGCTTCTTTGCTTGGACAAGTGAGTATTACTCCTACTTTTTTCTTCTATAACTGCATTTCCCTTTTTGATTTTTCATGAATACAAATTGTCTTATATTCTTCTTAGTTTTGGCAATGGAACATTTGTTACTGAATTCTATGCTCTGTTACTGCACTTCATATTTTGATTTTTCATGAGTCCAAATTTTATCTTATATTCTGAGTTTTGGCAATGAAATATTTGGTGCTGATTCTGTGTTCTGTTTGTTTTACCTGGTCATTTGAATCAAAGATCTGATACTTGTTCTGTATTGGTGTCTAAAATATGTTCAGTATTTACGTCCAAACATCATGCTGAATGTTCATGTATTTTGATGTAATTACAGGGAGGATCCACAAAATATCACCTTCAGTCAAGGTGGCTCCAAGTTTTTAGCAGTGAACGGGATCGTCGTGATTTGGTGAGTGACTGTTGTCTTTTTGGATCTCTGAACCTGTAATATAAGAATCTACAAGAATCTTGTTGAGGATCTCTGAACCTGTAATATAATATCAATCCATATAATTGTGATAAGGATCTGTGAGAATCTGTAAAAATGATATCACTCTCTCCAATCTAGGTTAGACCGTTTAAAGCTTGAGGTACTAATCTAGCTGAACATTCTAAATGCGTTCTTTTCTTCTTTTTTACTTAAGGTGTCAACTTCTTTATGAATCTTAGGAAGTGCTAAAAAGATTTGGAGATGAAAGCTAAGATATGGTTTTTAAAGTTCTCATGATGAGAGGGGTTTCCTGTGCTCTAAGAAGTGCTTATTCCTTTGTATTTGTTGACTCAGGTGACTTGTGGATGTGCTGCTGGAGTTGCTGCTGCTTTTAGAGCTCCAGTAGGTGGTGTATTATTTGCTCTTGAAGAGGTCACTTCGTGGTAATTCTCATCTCTCCTTTGAGCTTCTTTCATGTACATCTAGTGCAATTTATGAGATATTTTCCTTGTTGAGCAATTTCTACTTCTGCACACTTCTATTTCTGACATTGCTAATGAGGAGTATCTAAAGTCTAAACCATCAATGTTAAGCCCATTGCTGTTATTACGAATCGTCATATTAGCTGGTAGACTGGTTTTTGAATAAGCACGGTTAGCTTTCACTTTGTACCTTTCTGAATGTGGTGCTCTTTACTAGGAACTATAATCTGTTTGAATTATTTTATTCTTTCAATCATAAACAACACAATGCTTTTACTTTCACTTTAGTAGTCGTTAGCATGTTCTGCAATGTGAAAAATTAAATGCCGTCTGATCATATGTTGTTTCATTATTGATCAAAAGGTGGAGGAGTCAACTAATGTGGCGGGTCTTCTTTACCTCTGCAATTGTAGCTGTTGTTGTCCGTACAGCAATGGGATGGTGTAAAGATGGAAACTGTGGTCATTTTGGCGCTGGAGGCTTCATTATATGGGATATCTCTGGGTTAGATTCTGAACTCATTTAGGTCGTCTACACTATATCCTCGTTACGCTTTTGACATCTTACAATTCTCTCAGTGGTCAAGAGGACTATTCTTTTGAGGAGTTGTTGCCCATGGCAGTTATTGGAGTTATAGGAGGTCTCCTTGGTATGTCTGGTTGACATTAAGATGTTGAAATACCAGAGAATATGGTCTGTAAATTAATTGGTCACACATTGACTTTTGCAGGAGCGTTATTCAATCAGCTTACTCTCTATATGACACACTGGCGTAGAAATTATTTGCACAAGAAAGGAATTCGTGTGAAAGTAAGATTACTTATTAAGAACAAGAATTTCTTACTTCATCAAAAAAAATAAAAAAATCTTGAAGTTGTATATTCTCATCTTTGAAAATGAGTATGCATTTTCTTGCTAAGGTCGTTGAACTAATTTTGTGGTCTGCCACTCTCAGATTATTGAAGCTTGTCTCATCTCTGTGATAACTTCAGCTATTTCATTTGGATTGCCACTCTTTAGAAGATGTACTCCATGCCCTGAAGGCGATGCTAACTCCGGCATTGAATGTCCGCAAGCACCGGGAATGTTTGGCAATTATGTCAATGTAAGATCCTCTATGACTTATGACTTCTGTTTTATTTTATCTTTATTCAATCATTTAATTTCTGTTACTTTGCTTTTATGATTTTATTTTTATCATATTTTTAAGCTTGAAATCTGTTATGCTGCATGTGGTCGTCCTTTCTAAATCCTATGCACATACATGTTAATGCATATCAAGCTATCAATGGCTATTAATGGGGGCCGCAAGCTGTGACATCTGGAAGAGTAGAGTCAACTGTCTTAATTCTTAATTAATCTATTCTTTCAATGGTCATTATTGATACTTCTTATATTCTTCTTCAATACAGGCTTGGTCCTGCTTGGGTGCTTGTACATATAAATCACTTGTGAAAAAGTAGAGTAAAATGTGTACCGTCTCTGGGATATGGTTCCACGATTCTATTGTCGTGTTTGTTTCAAGTCTTATGTTTTGTTAGATAGCTGAACCTCTAGCTTCAAGTAGAAAGTTCTAAATTAGAACCTGTTTATGATAATTAGGCATTTGCTGTAAGCAATTGAAAGTGCATTCAAATCTGTTATATGCTCCATCCAGGGCTAGCGGTTGATATACGATCCTGGCTTGATTAATTATGTGCTGAAAGTTAACTTCCAAATAAGTACTATACAGTTTTTTCTCTCAAAAAAATAATTATTATGTGCTGAAAGCTCAAATCCGATTCCAGGCTTCACTGAAATATCTTGAAATGTTTCATTTTCCTTGTGGTGTTGTGTTGTATTGTCATTTGCTTCTGTATTTTTCTTGATATCCAATTTTGCTTTCTTCTTTTGTTGGTGATGTTTGGATTTTGTGCATTTTGCAGTTTTACTGTCAGAACAACAAGGAGTACAATGACCTTGCAACCATATTCTTCAACACTCAGGTCTTTAAACAATTCCTGAACCTGTGTTTATTTTAAATAAAAAGCTATGGATTTTCCTTTTCACTGATGGAGCTTGTATCATACATGTCTGCAGGATGATGCTATAAGAAATTTATTCAGTGCGAAGACAGCTCATGAATTCAGCGCTCAAAGCCTACTGACATTTTTGGTATTGATACTTGTTAACTTTCTCCCTTCCCATTTATGTGAATGACAGCTTCATATATTTTATGTGTTCCGACTTTTACATTTGGGTGAACTGTAATTGCTAATTTGCATGAAAATTCATGTGCTGAAAACTTAGCAAATTATGGTATCAGTATTGAGAATCTGAGATCCCCATAGAACTGCTGTTTCTGAAATTTAACATTGTAAAAAATTTGGTAATGTCGTCTTGAGTTTAATTCAAATCTTCTTCCTTTTACCGGGAGGTGAGTTTCTTGTGGGGTGGGATAGGATTTTCTTATCTGCACTTGAACTTCCTTTTTTTTTAAAAGCTATAGTAAAAAAATAGTGTTCAGAGCCACAAAATGCTATTGTTGTGCTCAGGGTGTGTTGAGTGAACTTTAATTGATGCTGGAAACACTTTGGATAGCGTGCATTCATGAAACACTTGTCTTTTTCAACTCTTCAAATTTTGTGCATATCTGCTAATACTGCTAGAGTTCTGTGCTTAAGTGCACTCTTTTCTGATGTTTATGCAGTTCAGGGAAGAAAGTTATAGCAAAAACCTCTCTCGTGTCTTGATGGGTTACAATTATGTGGGAAATTAATGGTTGGTGTATTTGTCTCTCAGGTTATGTTTTATACCTTGGCAGTGGTAACCTTTGGAACTGCAGTTCCAGCAGGTCAGTTTGTGCCAGGCATCATGATAGGATCAACTTATGGACGTCTTGTTGGCATGTTTGTGGTTAGCTTTTATAAGAAGCTGAACATTGAAGAGGGGACGTAAGCATTTCTTTCTTATTTACTCCTTCGTTTTAGCCATATACATTATAGATGGGTGTTTGGATTGACTTAAAAGTTGGTCAATCCTACTTTCAAGTCAGTTTTTGACTTTTGGAAGTGTTTGGCAAATATAAAAACAACTTAAAATAAGTCAAAAAATGACTTAAAATAAGTTAGGAAGTGTTTGGCAAGGTTAAAAATAACTTAAAATAAGTTTAAAATGACTTGAAATAAATTAAAAATCAGTAGTAGGCCTCCCCCTACTTTTTATTTTTTGACTTAAAAGTCATTTCACTTTGACTTTTTGTTTTTGACTTAAAAGCTTCTTTTTTCAAGTCAATCCAAACGGGTTCTCTGGTGAAAGCTTTGACATAGGCATACTGGAATTAAGTTATTTTTTCCCCTTCAGTTCAAAAAGTGTGTTCTGCTTAATTCTGAGTTCCTCCGAGTATTTGAGTACATGATCACTATTGGCCTCTCATTTATCACTTCTTAAGGAGGTGAGGTATCACAATTGACTGAAGCAGATCCCCTGAACTTCAAGGAACAGAGCATAGTATGCTTCTTGATTTTTGATACAGTAAACAATTGGAGGATGAGGATCACTTGATCGAAACCACAACCATGTCTGGAAGTCCTATATTCATTTTGTTTCTCTTTTTTTCTTCTTCTGGTGTATTAGGGGTGGGGGTGCGAGAAGAAAGTCAATTACTAGGCCTCCACTCTAGTTTAACAAAATTAGACCTAGTCTCAGAGGACGTTCTGAGAATCTCCCTTGCAGTTTACCTCCCTCTGCAGAACCATCATATCACAATGGTGTCAAAGAAAATGGGAGTGTTTCTGCATTGTACAGCTTGACTTGACTAATGCTGTGGATGATCATCAATATAATCTCTTTTTAGTTACTAATGGTGGTGTGTCGTACTCTCTTTTTGCAATATGCTTGGATTGTGTAGTTTCTGGTGTTGTCCATCTGGATGTCTAATCAATAAGCAAATAAACGGTTCTGATTCTGCAACATTAGTCAGTTCAGACTGGCTCGTGTCATAGATGGCAATTAATCTAAATTACCAGTTGAAAGTGGTTTGATCTTCCACTAACTTTGATGTCGTTAGATCTGCAAGTTTTGAAATGATTGATTGCATTTTAATTGAAAAAAAGTATTTTACCTCCCCCCCTCCCCCAAAGAGAAGGCTTTGAATTCTGATTTTTTTTTCACATGATTAATCTTGCACTGGGTAATCCTTTCTCTTCACTCACCTCTAAAGTCTACTAAGCTTCTTTTGTTGAAATTATAGGTATGCTCTTCTAGGTGCTGCATCTTTTCTTGGAGGCTCTATGCGTATGACTGTATCTCTGTGTGTCATCATGGTGGAGATTACAAACAACTTAAAGCTTTTACCTCTAATAATGCTGGTTCTTCTCATCTCAAAGGTGCGCTTTGATACTGGCTGGCTTACGATTCTCTCCGGCTATCTTTTCATTCACATAGGACTAAGGGTTACCCATGTGTAGGCTGTTGGTGATGCTTTTAATGAAGGATTATATGAAGAACAGGCTAGATTAAGGGCAATTCCATTACTTGAATCTAGACCAAAGTATCAAATGCGCTATATGACGGCAAAAGAGGCATGTGGGAATCAAAACGTAAGAATTTCTTCAGCGCCCTTGTCATGTTCTGCTCCAACTAGCAGATGCTTGTTTCCTTGTTTGTTCAGAATGTCATCTTTTTTCAGAATTGAGCTAAAGACGACTAGTGGTTTCTTTACCTTTTTCTAGTTGTAGTTATTAAACTAGCATTTCTGCTAAAAGCAAGTGAAGCAGCAGCTCTGTATTGCAACAATTCCATGATATTTTAAGTATGAACTCTACTTTCATGCAGCACCATCTGATTTGACCGTGACTAGTAACCTTAATGTTAAAAAGAAGCAGAATTTTTACTAGAATTCATAGAGTCCCTCTAAGATTAGAAGATGGTTATATTTTGGATTTTTTGCTCACTTGTACAGAATCCCAGCACTACCTTCGTGTTTTTTATGAACTCAATTATTACCATTTCAAAAAAGAAAAATCTCTTCTGACCCACACCTGTGCAGTTTCTGTGCAAATTCTAGCTCACTAATCACACCCCTAATTCCTGCATCTTTTAGGTTGTATACTTCCCTCGGGTTGTGAAGGTTGCAGATATAGTTTCTATTTTGAGGAGCAATGACCACAACGGGTTCCCTGTAAGTTTAAGCTTTGTCCCTGTGCTTTGTTCAATGCAAGCTATCTTCATGTTGGATCATTCTTCTGACTCAATTATTTTTAGGTTGTTGACCACGCAAGAAGTGGGGAGACACTTGTTATTGGACTTATACTAAGAAGGTGAGAGATAGTAATGATCTTTTCTGATATTGATGCCTTATTTGGAGATAAGAGATTTCTAATGCCAGAAATCAGTAAAGACTTGAACAAAATATTTACTCTATCTTGTTGTTTATGCAGTCATTTATTGGTACTTCTACAATCAAAAGTTGATTTTCAGCATAGCCCTTTACCCTGTGATTCGAGAGGTGATCTTTTGCCAATCAGGTAACTCGGTTTAACTATTACTGAGGATCGCTTATTGGTGCGTCTTTGTCTACTACATGAAAAATTTACAGATACTGTATTTCTCAGGCACAACCTTAGTGAATTTGTGAAACCCGTTTCTAGTAAAGGGATATCTCTCCATGATATCCATTTCACTCCTGATGATCTGGAGATGTACATTGATCTTGCCCCATTTTTAAACCCGTCTCCATACGTTGTCCCAGAAGACATGTCATTAACGAAGGTAACATTGTAACTTATTCCAATTGTCGCTCCTTCATTAATTTCCAAGGCATTATTTTGTCAACGCTTGCATGGAATTTAAGACAACATGACAAAAGTAGGCTAAGGTTGAAAACAAGAATTTATTCCTACTCATGCCCGAGAGACTAAGTTTAGCCATAGTGAACATCAAATAATCAAAAAAATTAACATTCTGTTGCTGGTACAGGTATATAATCTTTTTCGTCAACTAGGACTGAGGCACTTACTTGTTGTTCCACGTCCTGCTCGTGTTATTGGCATGATCACTCGAAAAGATCTGATACTTGAGGTACCTTTGCTAGACCACCTATCTTCATTTATATTTAAAAGTTGTGATTTTTCAGTTCACTCCATGCATCTATATGAAGTCTGGTATTAAGGGTAGAGGGATGGATACGTACTCCCCCGATTTTCGAACCTGTGGGCCAACTGGGGTTGGACCAGCTAATTCACCAGGGGATTTCTCAGCTATTCGAAAAAAGTGGCTATTTTTAATTGCTGTTAATAGTATATACGTTATAATGCAGGATAATGATGATCCAACTGCCGTAGAGCTCCAATCAACTAGTGTAAGGTCTCTTTCTTTATTCATACTGATGGACATCTATCTTGTTTCGATTATGTGGATGTGCGCTTAATTTTTCCCAGGCGTCCAGGGACAGCAGCTACACAATTACCTAAAATGTCTAATCATACTAATATTTCTCATAAATGAAAAAAAGGGTCTGGCAGCTGTTCCAGATGCCATACAACACATCATACCCAATGTAATCCCACAAGTGGGGTCTGGGGAGGATAGTGTGTATGCATCCTTACTACCTTGTGAAGGTAGAGGGATTGTTTCTAAAGGACCCTCAGCCCTAGTAACGCATATGAAACAACTGTATAAAAAAGAAATACAGTAGTGAAAAAGCCATGCTGAAAATAATGGAGAAAAGAACAGTAACAATCACAAATAATACGATAACCTAAGCAAAAGGTAATAAAAACAAGTAACTAAAAAAACCGAAGAACAAGGTAGTAGGTGAGTGTAATCATATACAGCCGTAGTGCATCATATGTAACTCATCTTCTTCTGTTTATCACCTTCTTGGTTCAATTTTCTAGCAGATTGATGAACTCTATTGCACTCCCTTTACTTGTAAGAAGGTTGTTGTAATAGCAACCACCTGTTGCATTGCCTGTGCATTCTTGTACTGTTTTTTTTTTGCGCAGACCTCATTACTGACTAAATGGAAAAAAGAGAAGTCATTATTCCATCAATGACATTTTTGTTTGTTACTCCTATAAATTGAAACAAGTTACATGACATTGTTGTTTGTTATTCAGAGGTACACAATCTAACCATAGAGTGATCAAGAGGAAAGGAGATGCACAACAGCCGCTTCTTGATGGTCTTCTTTAAAATAGAATCCCAGCGATGCACTGCTGTTTCTGCAGTGAAGAGTAGCTTCCAGCGTCCCCTCTCAAGATTTGGTGGCAGTAGATCTCACTTCATAATCTATCGTCATTAGATTCTAGGAAATGTATAGTGTATTTATTTCCCCTTGAGAGTCATGGGATTATTATAGCAATCAGTTCAATTTTTATTTTATTTTTGTATTTCTTGCAAATGGTGTATGAGAAATTAGTTGAAAAGCTGTGCTCCTTCTCATGGAACATTTTGAGCAATAGTTAGAAGAAAGTTGACACTGTTCCACATATTCTTGGATTTCAGTGGTCTTTAGCACCTCTTGCATCTGAGGCTCTCTCTGTGTGTCACATTTATTATCCATTGAAGGAATTTAATGTTTATTTTTACCAAATTTATGAGTAATAAAGAGTTAAAAGACAATCTTTTTAACATCTTTTAATTTTGAAACATATTTACACATGGCACACAACATATACAGTGTGTATGTGTGTGTGTACAAACATTAAAGTTTTGTTTAGGTCAGGATCCAATCTCTGTTAATTTGTCAAACTCTGTCCACAATCAATGTTGTTGTAAATGCTTTTCATTAAGGGTAAAATGACAAGTATAAGAAAATCGTATCACATCGACTAAAATGAAAAGAGTAATTGTTGAATACTTGAAATATTTGATTTGGCATAAAAACAGTGAAGATTTTATCCTTTCAACTCTTCCTAACATGGAAAATGAATTGACAAGCTTTATGTATAAAATGATATGAAACAAAAAATACAATCTTGTACAAGTTTTGTATTGCCACATGACAAAACTGACAGAAAATTGTCTTACAATTATTACATTTCTGTAAAAACAAGAGAAATGAGTGTTCTCAACTTTAGGAAAAACTAAAGACTATTGTCCCCTCCTTAAGCAAAACTGACAAGAAGAACTAAAGCAACAGCCAAAACAACACCAAATTTGCTAGGAAGCCAGTAAGAAGCATGACTAGGAGAAGGTGCAGGCACTGCTACAGCAGGGATGTGACTCAACGACGAAGGAGATTGAGATGGAGACACAGATGATGAGACGCGAAGAACATTGATATCGACTTTTTGTCCTGCTTGGCAATGGCCAGGTACACCACAAAGGAAAAAATGATGGCCATGAGCAGTTATGGTAATAGAGTCTTTCCCAGTTGTGTGTGTTGCAATAGGAGCAGATGCATTGCAGGATTGGTACTCAGCATGTGTTACTTGCATCACATTGTGGAATTGTGGGCTGTACTGGAAAACTGTCACGAAAAGAGTCTTAACTTCTATACACCATCAATTTAAAACAAACTTTTTGTACCGTCAGTCAGGTCACTTAAAAGATAACTATAGAGAATCGCCCATAGAATAACCAATATTTGTGATGCAGGGGTGTTGGAGGTCATTGTTGGTTAGTAGTGGGGGGGGGGAGAGAGACTTTCAAATTTCAATTATGAAAGCGTGCAAGTGCAACACTCAAATGAATTCAATAGCAAACCAAAATAGTGATAGATCTTTTTCATTTAAAAAGTAGTACTGTAATTATTAAAATTTATTTAAGCAGATGTAATTAAAATTTTAAATGATTGACTCCCAAAATGACAATATTTCAAACAGAGAAAGATTATGAACTTTTGGTAGTTATTTCAACTTAAAATGTGTGCTTGTCTGTTAAGGTTTGTTTTCACTATAACAAAAGAAACTTTTAGCGGCAATAAATATACACATTAACAAAGAGTGGTAAAGTCTTTACCGGCATCAGTTAATTCTTAATAGATCTAATGTCGCTATAGGTTTTAGACACATTTACAAAAAGTGTTAATTGCCGCTAAAGAACAATTAAAAAAAAAAACAGTTTAGTGCACAAAACATCCCGCATTAGCAGAAACCAAGGAAGAACCGCACACCACCATAGACAGTCTACTTTAATACAAATATTAGTAATTGCTTCAAGACTACCTTTCCTATTGTGTGAAAAAGAATAAACTATAAATTTTCCAGCAACAGTAGAGAGAGGTTATTATTATGCAGAGCATGTGTGCCTAAAAGGTTAAAAAAAAAAGGTCATATTTTTATGTAATTTAGGGTGTATAGTGGCAAGCACAAGGGACTGATTCTTGTTAGTGGGGTTCCCTAAAGTCAAAACAAATAGTAACTGTTTCAATTTCCTTCCAACAATTTTAGTGTGATAATTAACATTTCTTCGTCCTTAATCAGAGATTTCTGATTAAAATGAAAAAAATCTTGTTGGAAGCACATATTTTCTATATGAGTACCGAATACAGAGTGAAAAAAATGTCTTAAACTCAACTACACAAGGAATTTTAAATTTTCTCAAAAGAGGACCACAATTTTGTGAAAGGTTAAGCAAAAGTTTCAAACTTTATCCTCATAATAACAATTAGAGTACATGAATCACCAAGAATTTTGGAAACAAGAGAAAAAAATTCATGTTTTTGAACATTAAGTAATAAAAGGTAAGTGGAAACGACATACCAATAACATCACCAACTTGAAATGTTTTAGTAGCAGCCCATAGTTTGTAATCAACATTACCAATAGTTGTCCAACCAGCTGATTCTCCAACTTTATAAACAGCACCAAAACAAAGTTGCATAAAACAAGCCAAAATCAAGAAAAGCAAAGTCATTTTAGGTATGTTTTCAAGAATATAAAAGGCCATATGGATAGATAGGTAATAAGAATTTGACTATTTTGGTTATTTATTTTTTTAGAAGAGGAGAGAAGTGAAGAGTTTCAGTGTGATCTAGCAGTTATATATATCTTGAGGAATTTAGGACTAAGGATTTTTTTTGAAAATTAAATTTGTGCTGCTTATGATAATGATGTGTCTCTTTAATAAAAGCACCACTACAGTACTAGGAGGCAGTCGTCATGCCTTGTCAAGATTACCCAAAAAGAACAAAATTAAAAGAAGAATAAAGGATGGTCCTCATCATGCCTAGAAAAGTAACAAGTGCATATCAATAAAAACACACTAAAGATATTGAATATGTAAGTAGACATTATCTATTAGTGACATATTTTAAAGTAGTACGGATCTGAGCCCAAAGCAATAAGTGTGTATGTGACATTCTTTTTTAAGATAAAAAAGTCTCACAGTGGCAAAACACATGAGAATTATTGGATTTATAAGTAAGCACATCTTTTTTATTAGTGACGCATTTTAAAATCATACGGACCTAGACTCAAAATGAACAATATCACTAACGGGCTGAGCCGTTACAACATTTTTTTTTCATATGAAGAAAATATAATTTTTTTCTTTTGGAACATAAGTTAAAATCAATAAATTATATTTCTAAAGCAAGATAGAAATTAGTTAGGTATATAAAAAGAAGACTTTTATTATAAGGTATATGGTGTATACAAAGTATTTCGCGTTTCACGTATCACATTCCAAAGGGAAATAATGATAAAGGTAGACAGACTCCATTAAAGCAAATATTAATAGTTAATTCTAATATTGTATGGAGATAATTTTATTGTTAGAATTATTTTCTTAGAAAGCAACGTGGGTACATAGAATAAACATTATGTATAGTTGGCAGTTGGGATAAATACAGTTGGAAGACTTGAAAGGAAAGGATGTTTGGGTATTGGGTGGGTAGTTAGGATCATACCACACAAATTAAAGTATATATATGTTGCTTTTTAGTTTAGAGGTCAAATTTGTTTGTTTGGTATGAAGATCAACAAAAAAATTTAATGGGGGTAATGATGTATGTCTAGATGAAGAGTAAAGCCTTCAAGTTTGGTCCAATACGAGATATACAAAGTTATCATAGGGAATTAATTAGTAAATTAACTATACTTGGTGCCTGTGCATGTTGGTGAGTAGAGTTGTCAATATGGGCTAGCCCATTTTATTTGGGTTAATTCATACATGTTTTGATATTTTACGGGTCAGGTCGGGCTAGCCCATTTTTGGTGTGGGTCAGAAAACGGTCGGCCCAACCCACAAGTACGTGGGCTACAGGCTTGCCGGGCCAGCTCACTTTTTTTATAATTATTAAAATAAATTATAAATTATAATTTAAAAATATTATCATAAATATCGACAAAACAATATTACATCATGTTAATGTTACTACTTGTTAATCAAATCCATAAATAAAATTATCTTTATAATATTTATTAAGATTTTTTCAAATAAAAATATAAATATCTAAATAGAAATATTAACCTAATTGTTTTGTCACATTAAAACAAAAATGTGACAATATTCCAACCATAAAAAAGTTAAAAATAAACTCCTTAAAAAAATCATGAAACTTATGGCGTGTCTAACACATCATGAAATCTATGGCGTATCCAACACTTCATGATCATCTTCATCAAGCATATCTGAATCAGCTTGTGGCAAGGTTGTTTTAACATCTTCATTTTCATCTGCAATTTATATGTGGTTTCAATTAGTTAAATATTAAATAGATTTTGAGTTTGGACTCTCTTTAATTTTAAATTTTTAATATTTTTTAATTATTTTTATTTGGCCCACGGGCCGGCCCTACCTATATTTCTCAAGCCCCACAAATCAGCAGGCTTGTTCAGGCCGGGCTAAAAAACCCTTTTCTTAAATGGGCTCCAAAAATCTTAGCCCAGCCCTATTAAATTTCGGGTTAGGCCAGGCCGGCCCAACGGGCGTAGCCCATATTGACGGCTCAATTGGTGAGAGATATATAGTAACACTTAATGAAATAATTAAAAATATTCGCAAGTATCGGCGGAGTTAAACAGCTTAAGGAATTCATCTGAATTGTGTATCTCGGATGAAGTGTTTCTTCTTAAATAGATTTTATAGAATGTGAATTTAAATTAATCGAAACTTATATATATATAATACAAACTCGATAGCCAAAAAAAACAAATTGGTGACAGGGGTGGGCAGTGGCAGATCCAAGATTTCCATTAAGGGGGTTCGCAAAAAAAAGAATAGTGCCTAAGATTTGAACTTGAAACGAGTTTTGAACCCCTCAACCACTAAGTCAACCTTTAATCTTACATTTAAAAGGTTCAAAATCAATATATGGACATAAAAATACCTTAAATATACAATATAATTTTTTTCTAAGGAGATTCGGGTGAACCCCCTCGGCAACCTCTAGGTCCCCCCCGGGGTGGGGTGATGAATGATGAGAGGAAGAGGGAATACTTAATCAAAATGAAAATCTACATCATTGATATGAATGGAGAAATTACGTAATTAGATATACTCCACTATCATATATATATATATATATATATATATATATATAATTGCGCGTATAAGCGAACATATAGTAGGTAATTACTTAACATAGCTATAGTTTGTCTTAATTACAGTTCACGGCCTACTTTTAGCTATAATTATGTTGCTCAGCTTTTTAGTTTTGTATAATTCACACGTTTGTATAATTCAGAATGTGTATAATATATTTTGTATAACTTTTGTATAATTCGGAATTTGTATAACTGTTTACACTTTTGATGTTTGTAATTGTATAAATTCGTTATTTCGAGTTTATACAAAAATAACTGAATTATACAAATGTACCCGTGAATATACAAACCTGCGAATTATATAAATCCACGAATTATACATACGAAGCAGCTTAAATTGTAGCTACAACCCGTAAATATGCAAACTATAGCCATGGAGCATAATTAAGTTTATTATAGTGGCTATTTGCGAAAGTTCCTCATATATATATATATATATATACTATTATTATCTATGTTTTCAAAATATTACATATCTTACCATTAAGAGTTTCCTACCCTATATTTAGGAAGATACATGTAAATACGTGTAGAATAACTATCAGATACACTAAAATAGGGAGAGAGGCGAGCGAGATTTGTTATGTATTCCAGATATATGCGAATCCACTTGACTACAGTTTATCTAGAATAAATTACATCTAATTTTGACCTTGTATATCTTTAGGTACATGTATCTAGACTGATAAGACTCGTGAAGACATCTCAAATAGGTAAATTAATTTGGGAAGATGGGGGAAAAACATCTATTATTTAAGTTCGAGTAGATTAAATTAAGACAGAAACTCGGACGAGCGAGGAATATAATAAATTCAAAGAAGATCAGGGTCGGCCGACCTAGAAGAAAACACAAATATTGTAAAACTAGATTATATCTAAATAACTAGCTCCTAAATTAATACTTAAGATTTATGTAAGTTTCTCATATTTAATAAGATAAGTGTTATTCATTATAAGCGAAAATTTAAAAAAAGGAGAGAAAAGAAATGAAGAGCGATATTAGCTTGTTGGCTAGTTGTCCACATTTATTGTCACTCGACTCTGTCCGTTTACAAAGACTAAATGAAGGTTATCACAACAATTCAAAGTTTCATTCTCACCAAACTTTCCAATATCTTGTCCCCTACCTCAAGTCTTACCTGAAGAAAATTATTGGAAATTTCTGAAAAAAGAACACAAATATATTTAGTGAACAATGTCATTGAAGGGCATAACATAAAACTGTTTAGTTACATAATACATTGAATTAGTTCTTAATTAGAAAAAGAAATATTGGCTCGCTTAGCTTATTCAAGTACTAATTGACACAGATAGACAAGTGTTACTTATAATTGACAATATATAGCCCAATATTAATTAACAATTAATAAACAAATAAAAAAATTGGGACATATTCGCCTAAAAGTAATATCTATAATTTTTTAAATAATAAAAGACATTTAATATCATCTCTCTTCTAACTTTCAATCATTACTCCTTAAAACTAGCAAAAGATTATTTAGAATTATCTCCCTCCTTTCAAATTAGTACGGATATTTTAAAATAATAAAAGAAAATTAATTTCATCTCTCTTCTAACTTCCAACCATTTCTCCTTAAAACTAGCAAAAGATTATTCAAAACTCTCTCCTTTCAAATTATTTCGTATTTTTAAAAATAATAAAAGAAAATTAATACCATATGTATTTTATATTCCAATCATTTTCACTTAAAACTAGAAAAATTCTATTTAGAATTATATCTGTTCTTAAATTTAGAAAATAATATTTTGATTATGGTTACTCTTATTTCAAAGGTATTCCTATGAGTTCATTATTTGTCAATTATTTTGCCTTTGAACTCAATCCATATTTACTTAACAAATTTGTATACATTTGTTTGCATTGGTATTCATTAATCCATATTCATCTAATAGATTGTCATACATTTGTTCATATTCATAATAAATTGGTATACATTTATATTTATTTGCATTAATATCTTTCTAATTTTGCATTTGTATTGGATACATTTATTCGTATTCATAATAAATTGGTATACATTTATTTGCATTAATATCTTTCAAATTTACATAGGTATACATTTGTATTGGATACATTCATCCATATTCATTTATAAATTGGTATACATTCGTTTGCATTAGGATCTTTCTAATTTTACATAGGTATACAGTTGCTTGCATTACTATTTTGGAATTCAATCAACGAAATCCATTAACAAATTTAGATAATTTTATATTGTTATGTGTTTGTTTATATTCATTAACAAATTTAGATACATTTGTTGGAGACAAAATAAATATTCGTTATCAAATTCAATCAACGAAGTTCAATATTTTAAAAAATTGTCATAAATATATTAATTAATTATTTATTAAAAATTGAAAAATCTCAATTCCATAAATCACAAAACATTGCAATTTTTGGGGGAAGAAAATGTTGTTAAATTATAATACAAATACGAAATTAGTAAGAATAAAAAATCTTGCATCCAACTACAAGATAAAAAAACGTAGAAAATCTCAATTTTTTGTAAAATAACCCAGACAATCAATATAAAAAATTGGTATGATTTGAGTTACTTATTGTGAAGAGTTACTGTTGTGATTGATCTTTAATGGAAATATTTTAGAGAATAAGATAGAAATTCTAAACTTGAAAGAGGGAGGGAAAAAAAGAAGAAAGAGAGAATTAAAAAATACGTAATTTCTTACAAATTATGAGGCGAGAGAAAAAAGGAACAATAAAAGAAGAGCTAACTTCTAGATAGAGAGAGAAAAATTGAAAAAAAAGAAAAAACAATTTTCAAAAAAAGAGAATGTGGCTATTTAATGCCAAATAAATATTTTAAAAAAAAGTCTTTTTTTTGCTAAAAAATTTTAAGTGGGCTATTTATTGCTAATAAAGTCTATAGGTTGTCATGCTATGCCATTTTTTCATAAGGAAACACCAAGATTAGATTGGGCTTCTTACTTATGTACTGTTGGCCAAAATTCTTTTCAACTAAAATGGTCACAAGTATATCTAATGTATCAATATTATATAAATAGTAGTGTATATTTATATATACATGATGTATAGCTATATATATATTTATATACATTTTTATACAATATTTATATGTTGCAGCAATTCATCTTTCTCAACGAGCTGACTTTTATTTCAATCCCAACCAACTCAAATCTCCTATAAATACTTTTAAATTTTAGATATGATCTTCTCTCAATGTTGTGAGTCTTTTGGTATATTATTTACTCGAAATGATTTACGTTTGCGGTAGATCGAACATTAAAATTTGAGCTTCCAAATTGTTCAATGGGCACCAGCTCAAATCTTTCTCTAAACAACTCAAATTTAGATATGAGCACATTTTGATGTCTCAATTCTTTTGATATACTATTCTCTCAAAATAATCCACATTTGCGACATATCAATCTTAAAAATTTGAGTTTCGAAGCTCCTCAATGGAAGATTTCAAACTTAGTGATGGAAGATTTTATGTTGGGTGAGGCTCTCTGCTTCCACAGCTTCTCATATACATGTGAATCACACTAACTACGTATATATTTTGGATATTAGATATATTCTGAAAATACAGATCCGTAGGGACAAAGGTGAGCACGAGAGGGACAGAAGTGAGCGAAAGAGGAGAGAAGCGAGCAATAAAGTTAGTGTATCCCACATACACGTAAATGCACCTAGATTGTAACGATCAGGTTCCGTCGTTATAGAAAATTCAACGGAGAAAAAAATTAGGACCAGAAAACTTTTTTTCATAGTATTTGGATTTCCCAACCTTATTCAGATTAGGACGAAATCGGAGTCTTTAAGGTGTAGGGAAATCTGGTAACAATCGGGTGATTTATTTATGATTCTTGTTACATGAGTGGTTAGATAACTCGTTAAGGAATCCGTACGACTTTATGGATTGAATTCAGGCGAGTAGAACTCTCGAAATCGATCTTAGCGTGAAGGGTATTTTCTGAGCATCGTGGGTTAGAGGTGTGTTGTGAAATGAGGATTTTGGAATTCCTTAAATAGCTCAATATTTCGTGCAAGCCGCTTTGGCGCTAGATTTTGTCGCTCTGGCGCGGCCGATATAGCGGGTGAGGACCGTTGTGGCAGGTCAGACGCGACTTAAATTCATAAATAAACCCCTAACCAACCTCATTCTACACTTTTCAAATTTTAGAGCTAAGGAACGAATCTCAGGCGACTCCTAACAGTTTTCCACCATTCTTGAGGCAAAAGGTAAGCTTTTCACTCCCTGAATCCATTTTTCGATTCGTAAAACGTAATAGAATAGGTAATTATCGATGGGAGGTTGATTTAGATTTTATAGTGGAAACAACCCTATTTTGGATAATTGAGATCATGAGTTTGATCTAGGTTCGTAGAATTATTGGTAATCTGGGTAATTAGTGATTATTTATTGATTCCCATGTTATTATAATTGTTTATTGACCAAGAACAAGCCGAACGGATCCAGAAAGGGAAGGATCAAGTTTCTTAGTGTTTCAAGCTTGTTTCGAGGTAGGTGATAGTTGTGATTCTATGATTGTGCGATGTATATTTGTTCTTGCTTCATTATGATACATGTATGTATATGAATATTGGATTATTGATCACACTTGTAGTAAATGAGGTAGATGAATGATGATTACCATGAAAACATGACTTAATTGTATGATCTTGAGGATATACTTGTGATTCTGATTGTGGTGTGTTGAATGGATCGGTTGCTATGTTCTGATATAACTAACTTGGATCAGTTCCCACGTTCCGGCATAATTATGGGATCGGTTGCCACATTTCGACATAATCATTAGATCGGGTACCACATTCTGGTGTGCTAACTGTTTGAGTTTGGGTTCCATGAGAGGACCAATGACTTGTCATAATTGTGTATTTTGAGATATGTGAAGTTGTTCGTTGTTCGTTGTTCGTAAATGTTGATGATATTATATATGTTCGATATATGCATGTGATTTTATTATTGTTTGACTTATGTATGTTGCACTTAGTGGGATAGTCGTGTGATCTTACCAGTACGTTGTGGTTGTGTACTGATGCTGCGCTTGCTCTTATTTTTGTTGAGTACACGACATCTTTAAGCGGCTACTGACAGGCCTCGCTTAGGAGATCAGTGATCGTTCGAATTCAAGGGTGAGAAATTCTTTCGGGCTGCCATGAGTTCTCTTTCGTCTATGTCCACCATTTCGGACTTAGACTATGTTCTAGTTAGTTGATTAGTTCATTAGATTGGGGTTGCATCCCTTCTTGTTTAAACTTGTTGAACTTTAGATGTTTTGGTACATTGACTTTCAGGTTCTAGGCATTACTTCCGGAATGTTAGTTTATTATTGTTAGACTTTTGTTAGAGTTTATGGGAACTCTATTTATTTTCTTAGTATTTAACTTGCTTTCGTAACTTAAATGTCTTAGTTTTGGGTTAGTTGTTTGGTTTGGGTTGTAGTAGTGGTTCTCCCACCGGAGAGTTAGTGTGAATGTCAATCACGACGGTCTGGGTCATGACATAGATACAGTATATTTAGAATAAATTACACCTAATTTTGACATCATGTATCTGAATGCGCCAGATACATATGTATCTTGGGATCAAAATTTGGTACGGATTATAATTTTGAAAACTCACGAGGCACATAATTTGCCCCTAAGCTAATGAAATTTGTGGTGTTTGTCCATGTATATATATGATTGTATTATGTATATCCAATATATATATATATATATATTCATAGATATAATACATGATATACAGAACAAATATCGATAAACAAAAATGATATATACGTATATATTAAAAGGTATACACAAATAACATCACCTAAAAATTCCATGCTCCGTACATCAAAATAAATTCAAAATCTAGATTAATGGAGAGTTCATATGGCTGGTGGTAGATGAAATGGAGGAGAGAGTAACAATTGGATTTAATTTTGATCCGTTCCACTTAATCCTTTTCATGGCCACATATCTTTCCTATAAACGAAAAAACGGGCATACTATTAAAGAACATTTTGTGAATTACTCAAATCTTTTTTTCATTTCTTATACCAAATTTTGAGCCACCATATACATACATTACAAGAAATTAAACATCAAAGTGCTTGCTAAAAAACATATACTGTTAGTTTCTTATTTACCAATGGTTCCATTAATTTTCACCCTAGTGTATCGATCTCTTATATGTTAAGTAAACAATGTATTACATTATGTTTGAGGATTAGAGAAGATAATAAAAAGGAAAGCTAACTGTAAGAATTTAATTCACACCTATTTGGTGAGACTCCTATCGATACCGACCACTAGACAATAAGTTCTGGTCTCGTCATCATTAGATTAGTTGGTGATTAGAAGTGTAGTTAGTTAGTTGATAGTAGTTAGTTATAACTAACTTCATTGTAGCAAGTTAGTTATAACAATACACTGTAGCTGACTTTATAAAAGCATATGTAATTCACATTTCAGATGTATGAAAATATCTTCTTTTCTCTTTCAATCTCAAATGCTCTCTACATGAACATCATACTGTTTTAGAATAATAAAGTTAACATGGTATCAGAGCCCAGATCGTGAGGATTGATCTGCGTAGAAAATAAACAAGGATTATAAAGTTGTAGAAAAAGCTTATGAATCAAACCAGAATGATGAGAAACAAAAATGCATCTGCATCGATGATAAGGAATAAGGTCACAACCCTAAATCACAATCATCCATTGTATCTCCAAGCTTCAAATGCTCCTGGAGTTGTTTTGGTGCCAATCAAACGAACAGGGCCAGAAAATTATGCTCTGTGGAGCATATCAATGAAATTGGCTCTTAGAGGGAAAGGAAAAATGGGATTTGTTGATGGATCTTGTGCAAAAGTAGCTTATAAAGGAGTACTGGAAGAATAGTGGGAAAAGTGTAACGCAATTGTGTTGTCATGGATTACGAGCACTGTTACGAGTGAATTGCTATCAGGAATAATATATGATTCGAATGCGAAGAAGGTTTGGGCAGATTTTAAGGAAAGGTTTGATAGATCAGATCTCACCAGAATATATCATTTGTGGTCTGAAATTGCAGCTCTCAAACAAGGTATCGACTCTGTGACTTCATATTATTCAAAATTGAGGGACTTATGGGTTGAATTGGATGTTATGATTCCTTTGCTTGGGTGCAATTATGAGGATTCAGCTACGTATGTAGAACATTTGAGGTCACAGAGATTGCTGCAATTTCTAATGGGATTGAATGAAAGTTTTGGTCAGATCAGGAGTAGTTTTTTGGCTAGGAAGCCTATTATAACTGTTAATAAAACATATGCAGTAGCAGCACAAGAAGAAAGTCAAAGAGCACTAGGAGTTCTAGACAAAACCAGGGATCCTCTAACACGTTTAGCAGGAAGAACTCAAGGATACAGACCTAAACCAAAGAAATTTGTACCACCAGGTACAATATGTGATAACTGTGGATTCAAAGGGCATTTTAAGGGTGACTGCTACAGGTTGGTAGGGTACCCACTAGACCCGTCAATATGGGCTAGGCCCGTAGGGCCAGCTTAGCCTAACCCGTGATTTGATAGGGTTGGGCGACGATTTTTAAAGCCCATTTAAGAAAGGGATTTTTTAGCCCAGCCTGAATAAGCCTGTCGATTTGTGAGGCTTGAGAAAATATGGATAGAGCCGGCCCGTGGACTAAATAAAAATTTAATAAAAAATAAAAATAACAAGAGTCTAAACTCAAAATTTGTTAAACGTTTGAAATATTACAATTTAAATATAAATTATGTTTATAAAATATGTATTACATAAAATAAAATTTTCCTAAAATTTCTAGGGAATCACTACATAGCCCATAACTTATGGAATGTTGTCATAGTTTTTGTGTTATATTATGATCGTTGGAAAATAATTAGGTTAATATTTCTATTTAGCTATTTATGCTTTTACTTGAAATCAAACTTAATAAGTATTATAAAAATAATTTTATTTGTGGATTTGATTAACAAGTAGTAACACTAACACCATGTAATATTGCCTTTTTAATATTTATGATAATATTTTTAAATTATAATTTAATTTAAAAAATTATAAAAAAAGAGGATTGGCCCGGCAAAGCCCATAGCCCACGTACTTGTGGGCTGGGCCGACCATTTTCTGGCCCACACCAAAAATAGGCTAGCCCGGTCTGGCCTGTAAAATTTCAAAGCATGTATGGGTTTGCTCAGATGGGATGGGCCAGCACATATTGACAGCTCTAGAATCCACCAGATTTTCAAAGCAAGAGGAAAGGACCTGATGGTTTTACTAAAAGAAAAGAAACTGAGGGTTTCAAATCTGATGTCAAGCCAAATGCTCATTTCACTAAGAATGTTGATGACTTTACAAAGGCTATTGAGAATCAGATGTCATCATCTCAATATGAAGATCTAGTGAACATGATGGACAAGGCAAGCATATTAGACTGTGTTGCTAACATGTCAGGTATTGCTTCCTTAGATTCCCAAACAGGTCAGGTTTGCGAATGAATAATTGATAGTGGAGCTACGCATCATATTACACCTAATGAGAAATTATTAATTACTAGTTTAAGTATACAAGACAATAATACAGATAGAGTATATGTGCCAACAGGGAATAGATGTGACATTAGAAATATTGGGATCACAAAAAATTTAGAGGGGCATGAACTCAAGAATGTATTGTATGTACCAGACTTCAAGTTTAGTTTGCTATCAGTCTATTGGGGATTGGTAAAGAAAAGAAAGGGTTGTATAGACTAGAGAATCCAATAAAGCCAGCAATGCATGTTATGGTTACTGAGAATAAGGATGGAGACACAAAACTTTGGCACATAAGGTTAGGACATGCCTCAACAAGTGTGTTGCAACATATTTAGTCATTAAAGCATCTTTCAAATAGAACTGTACAACACAACTGTGAGATTTGTTCTTTAGCTAAACAATGTAGATTGAAGTTTCCTGTTAGTGAAAGCAAAACATTAAGAGTTTTTGAATTAGTTCATGTTGATGTTTAGGGACCCTACATACAACCTACTTTTGACAAGAAGCATTACTATCTTACTATAGTGGATGACTTTAGTAGATAAACTTGGTTATGTCTAATTCACTCTAAAAGTGAAGTCATTGTAGTACTCATGGATTTCATTGCTTTAATAAAGAATCAGTTTGCACTGTCTGTGAAGATTTTAAGATCTGACAATGGTACAGAGTTTTTTAATTCCTCAGTTATTGGTTTGCTTGCTTCAAATGGTGTTATACATCATAATAGTTGTGCTTATACTCCTCAGTAAAATGGTACAGTAGAAAGAAAACATAGGCACATATTAGAAATAGCCAGGGCACTAAGATTTCAAAGCTTCATTCTAATTCAATTTTGGGGTAAATGTGTTAGGTCTGCTATATATATGATCAATAAGTTGCCTACTGATATGTTGAAAGGGAGATCACCTTATGAGGTGTTACATCAGAAGATACCAGAAGTTAGTCATTTAAGGGTATTTGGTTGCTTGTGTTATGCAACTAGATTGCCTAAAGGGGACATTGCACATGAGCTAGGAAATAAGTGTTCCTAGGGTACTATGAGACTCAGAAAGGGTACAGGTTGTATGATTTGATTGAAAAGGTTTTCTTTGTGAGTAGAGATCTTACATTTAGATAGGGCATTTTTCCTTTACAAACACAAACATTGCCTGCAGAGTCTGATATGCTTGAGATGGATAACTCAGACTTGATTCCTACTTCTGTCAATGAGCATATAGAGACTGTTATATTAGACACTCCAGACACATTTGCAAACCATGATACTGAGTTCAGTATAGAGAATAACATAGAGAATGTTACTGTTCCTGATGGCACAGATGAAGCAAATGAAGATGATCTTTAACCAGAAACACTACCAGCCAATCCACTCAATACTAGACCTTCTAGACATACTAAGCCACATGGTTGGCTTGATGACTATGTCACTAATTCAAAACCCTTTGCAAGTTGTACCTACCCTATCTCAAACTATCTCCATTATTCTCATTTGTCCACCCCTTACCAAGCATACTTGGGTACATTCTCACAACCAATTGAACCTACTTCTATTAGTGAAACATCTATAGATGATAAGTGGGTTGCAGCTATGTCTGATGAAATTGCAGTATTGGAGAGTAATCACACCTGGGATATAATTGACTTACCACCAAGGAAGCAGACAATTGGTTCAAAATGGGTGTTTAAGATTAATCACAAAGTTGATGGGTCCATAGATAAATACAAGGCAAGGTTGGTAGCAAAAGGATACAATCAAAAGGAAGGGTTAGACTATCATAAGACATTTTCACCAGTTACAAAGATGGTAACAGTGAGAACTGTCATTACTATTATAGCCTCAAAGGATTGGCCTTTGATCCAGATGGATGTCAATAATGCATTTCTACAAGGTGATATTTATGATGATGTTTATATGACCTTACCACAGGATTTTCACAAACAGGGGGAGACTAAAGTATGTAAACTGATCAAATCTTTGTATGGTTTGAGACAAGCCTCTAGGCAATGGAATATAAAATTGACTACTGCTTTACTAGAAGCAGGATATGTTCAGAGTTCACATGATCATTCTTTGTTTACAAAATAGTCAGGGACTGATATAGTGATAATTTTTGTATATGTTAATGATTTACTGATTATAGAAAACAACCAAACTATGATTGATGATGCTCAAAAGACTCTACACAACAAGTTTAAGGTGAAAGATCTAGAACAACTCAGATACTTCCTAGGAATTAAGATATTAAGGTCAGACAAAGGGATATTACTCAACCAAAGGAAGTACACTTTGGAACTTTTATCTAAAGTTGGATTAAGATGAGCTAAGCCAGTATCCACTCCAATAAAGATGAACATAAAACTTACTACTGTAGAATATGATTCAATGGTTGGGAATGTGAATGGCCCTATCCTAACTAATGTGCATAGCTACCAGCAACTGATAGGGAGGCTGATTTATTTGACAATCACAAGGCCTGATATTTGTTTTGCAGTTCAGGTTCTTAGCCAATTCATGCAGCATCCAAAAAAGGTCACATTGGGATGCAGCACTAAGAGTTCTTAGATACTTGAAAGGGGCACCTGGACAAGGGATATTGCTGAAGAAAGGATCAATCACAAGTTTAACAACATTTTGTGATTCAGACTGGGCAACATTCCCCAACACAAGAAGGTCAATAACAGGATATATAATCATGCTTGGGAGTCTATGGTTTCATGGAAATCAAAGAAGCAACATACAGTGAGTAGAAGCTCAGCAAAAGCAGAATACAGGAGTATGGCAGGGGTAGTATCAGAAGTTATATGGTTGGTAGGATTGCTAAAAGATCTAAAGGTGGATATAATGACTATAGTCAGACTATGTTGTGATAACAAAGCTGCTATGCAGATTGCTTCTAACCCAATTTTTATGAATGAACCAAACATACTGAGATAGATTATCATTCTGTGAGAGAAGCTCAAAGATGGATTGATCAAGCCTAAGCATATTGGAACCAAGTCACAGTTAGCAGATTTACTTACAAAGTACAACATCACAATCTTCTTTCCAAGCTAGGAGTTCTTGATATAAGCATCCTAGCTTGAGGGGGAGTATTAAATAAATAGAAGATTAGTTGGTGATTAGAGGTGTAGTTAGTTAGTTGACAATAGTTAGTTATAACTAACTTAACTGTAGCAAGTTAGTTATAACAATACATTGTAGCTTACTTTATAAAAGCACATGTAATTCACATTTTAGATGTATGAAAATATCTTCTTTTCTCTTGCAATCTCAAATACTCTCTACATGAACATCATATTGTTTTAGAAGAAGAAAGTTAACAATCTACCATGAGCCTCTTCCACAACCAATGTTGCTTCCACACCCTCTCTGTCATCTCCTCAATGGGAACATTCTTCGTCTCGGGCAAGAAGAAGAAAACAAACAATGACATAACGAAAATCCACCCCGAAAAGAACAAGAATATACGGTACTTGAAATGACAAAGCATAGAGAGAAACGCTTGTGCCATAACAAATGTGCAAAGCAAGTTTACACATACGGAAACACTCTGCCCGGCCGAACGAGTTTCCAACGGGAATATCTCGCTAGGAATTAACCATCCTAGCGGGCCCCATGACCACGCGAAAGCAGACACGTACATGCAGATCATAATCACTACGAAAATTCCCCAACCGAGGCTCAAATCGTCTGAATGGTCCGTGACTTTGATCCCGATGATTACCGCGACTATTATTTGGAACATTAACATTTGGACCCCGGCTTCTAGGAGGAGGATTCGTCGTCCGAGCTTGTCCACACAGTAGATGGAGACTACGGTGGAGAAGATGTTGACTGCTCCAGGTATGACGGTTAAGTAGAGAGTTGTCTCGCTTCCCAACTCTAGCGTTGAAAATATAACAGGTGCGTAAAACATAATGGCGTTCATTCCTGTGAATTGCTGGAATATCTGTTGCAAAACAAAAAAGAATTAAAATGAACTTTCCGAAAATGTACTACTAATAATTTGAAAAATACATTCAACTGACCTGGAGGGCAACAGAGATGATCAATGGAGGTCTATTTTTACGTTGGAGTAAATTTTTGAAAGGGTGTTTGACTTCTTTAGCAACACGACTAGCCTCAACAAGTTCCAAGAATTCAGGTTCTATGTTGTCGGTACCTCGGATTTTTTGAAGTACTTCTTTGCCTTCTTCTAAGTAACCTCGTTCAATCAAACTGTTTGGGGTTTCTACTACAAATAATGCACCCAAAGTCAACAGGACTGCTGGAAATACTGCTAATCCTAATGTTAATCTCCATCCCAGTCCTCCACTAATTCTGCATTTTTTTAACTAATAAGATATCGATAAAAAGGGATAAATCGATAAAATAAATGAATAAATTTTTCGAGAGACTAACTTGGCTGTTCCGTAGTTGACGAGGCTGGCGAAAAGAATACCAATAGTTATGTTAAGTTGGAACAAAATGTTAAGTCCTCCACGAATTCTTGTTGGTGCTATTTCTGATAAATATATTGGAACTGCCTGAAAAAAATCAAACACATCAAAATTTTAATTTTTTGAGAAATAGAGAAGATAGAATAATTGGGAAGTATGATTTTTTTTCTTCATAAAATTAAATAAACAAAATCCAAAAATTACTCAAATAAAATATTGAAAGAGCTTTCTCTTCCATATTGTAAAAGGAGATTTCTTTTCTTCACGAGTGACTTGCAAATTCTTCTTCATGAAGTTTTTTTTTTTTTTTTATCAGATAATTATCTTTTTTTCTTTTTTCTTCTTTTGTTGATTTGTTTTTTACTTGTTGTATTTATTTAGATAAATAAAATGGAAAAGATAATAGAAATGTATTGGTATATGTATAGTTCGCTTTGGGTCAGTATAAATTTGTCTTTCAAGTTAGGTTATATCGAGTCTCAAAAGAATATTGTAGATATTGAAATTTTATAGATAATGATGTTTATGTATTTTAATATTAAATTTAAATATTAAGTAGATATAAATTAGGAAGAATATGGTTATTATTTTATTTTTGGAGGTAACTCATACAACCGTTCTTGCCATGATCTACCACTAATTACCCATCAACATCCCATGTTCTACAATATTATTATCCCTATTCATTTGTTCATTCATTTGATACTCAATTGTAATTTAGTGTAATTTGTGGCATATACAATAATAATAGAACTATGGATGATAATGGGTGGTGCGGATGCGGGACAAGGTGGGTTTAAGGTTATGTGGGGAGGGTGGGACGGGTTAAAGGTTGTACGGATGGTTAAAGTGAGTTTTTTAAAAAACTAATGCGGGGTGCGGTGGGTTAAAGGTTGTACGGGCAGGTTGAAGTAGATTTTTTAAAAATTAATGCGGAGCAGGTTGCGGGTATATGTGATTTTATGCGGGTTCAAATTTAATTTTAACTTTCTACATGTTATAGGAGTGATAGAACATTATTCTTTAAGATAATTTCTTTAAAGCTACTAACACATTTAAGATAGTAAATGAAAATGTTCAGTAAAAAATAATACAATTTCTTACATGTTTTCCAATTGACCTCTAAAAAATAATTTTTTAAGTCATTATCCTAATTAAATTAATACAACTTAATGAAAAAATAAATTTTATTTTTAGTATCAAACTTAACTAGAAAAAGAAGATACTAAAAAAATTATGCGGGGCAGGTTCATGCGGGACGAGTTTATGCAAAGTGGTGATGTGGGGCGGGTTGAAAATGAAAAATATATGTGAAGCGGTTCGGGGAGGATTAAAAATTTTACGATTAAGTTGAACCCACCCCGCCCCGCACCGCCTCATTGACATCCCTAAGTGGGTGTCACGATCCAGACCGTCGTGATTGGCACCCACACTAACCCTCCGATGGGAGAACCATTACTACTAACCAACTAACCCCAAAACTAAACATTTAAAGATACGAAAGTAGGTTTAAATGCAAAATTAAAGTGGAGTTCCTATAAACTCCGGAAGTCTAACAAAATCATTACCAAACATTGCGGAAAACACCCCTAGAATCTGAAAGTCAATGTACCAAAACTCTACTAACGACAAGTCTAAGAAAGTGGGTACAACCCAAACTAAACATACAAGTGAATCTACCTAGAAAGTCTCCTCCGAAAAGAGTGGACTAAAACATAAAGGACCCATGACAGCCTGAAAGAACTGGCTCACCCTTGAATCTGATCTTGCTTACTGATCTCCTAAACGAGGTTTGTCTGTAGCCGCCTGAAGATGCTTTGTACTCAACAAAGAAGAAGCAAGTGCAGAATCAGTACACAACCACAGTGTACTGGTAGGATCACGCGGTTATTCCAGTAAGTGAAACATGTATATAAGCAGTCACAACATAGTAAACACGCATATACCAAACATATACAATATCAGTTATCATTTCAGGAGCAATGTACTATTCCACGTTCTCAATAATACGCATATATGACAAGTCAATGGTCCTCTCATCGAACCCATACCCAAACTGTTAGTGTGCCGAATCGTGACACCCGATCCAAGTTAGTGTGTCGGAACGTGACACCCAATTCAATATGTATGTTGATACGTGACATCTTATCCAGTTAGTGTGTCGGAACGTAACACTCGATCCATTCAACATACCACAATCACAATCACAATGTACATTCTCCTAATCATACAATCAAGTGTTGATTCATGGCCTACAATAGTTAATTCATACTCATTTGCATTAGGTGTGATCAATAGTGCAACATTCGCATACATACATGTATTACAATGAAGCAATTACTACCATACATCACACAAACATGAAATCAAACCATCACCTACCTCGAACCCAAGCTTGAATCCTTCTAAGAAACTTGATTCTTCCCTTTCCGGATTCTTTCCGCTTGCACTTGGTCACAAACGCATAATTTCATACAAGGATAAATAATTAAGGTCTAATTTACCCGGAGTATAACAAACCTAATAACCCAAGACCAAACCCATGATCCTAAGGTGCAGCTAGGGATTTTTCCACCATCAACTTTAGGCCAAAACCCTCCCCCAACGATAAATACCTACAAAATTTACGTTCTACGGATCAAAAAATGAATTCGGGGAGTAAAATCCTTACCTTTAGGACCAAAAGTCGTGGAAAACTGTCAAGAAATCGCCTGGGGTCTCCTAACTCTTAAGAACGCAGTTTGCAGAATAATGATGTTTTTGGGGTTTATTTCGACTTAAGACGCGACTGTCCTGTTGTGGCAGCCCCCATTCCGCTACAGCGACCCCGCCCTAGCGAGATAATTTCCGCCTTGATGGTTTGCACGGAAACAAAGAGTCAAAATTTGAGTTTCAAACACCCATTACACAACACACCTTCAACCTATGACATTCAAAAACTACTCGTTCACGCTAAAATGAGTTTCGAGAGTTCTACTTGACCGAATTCAATTTTGTAAAATCGTATGGGTTCCTTAACGTATTAGCTACCTACTAATGTGATCAAATCCATAATTAGATTTCTCATTCGTTACCAGATTTCCATAGATCTCACTGACTCAGATTTCGTTCAAATCTGGACTAAGTTAGGAATTCCCAAGTTACTACTCACAAGTTTTTTGACCCCAATTCTTTCCCCATTGGCTTTTCCCAAACGACGGAATCAGATCATTACAGTAGACCTCTGTAACAGGAGTCCAATTTCAATTAAATTCTTGAAAGGTACTGTATCCAAAATCTTAACTTATACATGTATAAAGGATATATCCTTAAATAAGCATCTCAAAAATTCTATAAAGTTATATTATATTATTAATCAAGATGTGACCAAAATTATTTTAACAAACAAATACTTCAAGAAAATCCACAAAGATCTAAAAGAATGAATAAGTTATTAATTCAAAGGAATTAGCTTTGCAAACTCCTTTGCAAAGTGGGAAAGACGCAAGGAAGATGCCTATGGAGGACTTTTCTGGTCAAGGACAAAGCTTTCCATCTCAACCTATGTTGGAGTTAGTGGATCCTGATATTATTTCTCCATACTTCCATTGGGCCTGACCCGATATTTATGATGTATTTTCAGTAATAGGTAGTTGGGCCTCACACAACTGTATATATAGGCATGGGCCAGATATTTTGTAATAACAATTCATTTTCTTCTCAGTCTGATAATAAAATCATTTCTTATTTCTCTCTAGAAAGCTTCACTGTAATGGAGTCGGTTCATCATTTTCGCCTCGAATCTTAATTGTTTACATGGTATCAGAGCTTAGATCCTTCTAGTTCTAGCTTCTTGCTCTCGATCGATTCTACTCTTATCATTTTTCGTTTGGATTTTACAAGTCTCAGAATCGAATCAAGGATTTTCTAGGGTTCCAACTAGTTCGTGTTTGGAATCTCTTTGTGCAAAGGCTGTTCTCTTTCCGGTAGTGAAAGAGTTTGGTATTTTCGTTCTACTCTCCTTCGTTTGGTTATTCATCTTTTTTTTTGGAGTTAGTGGTTATCTTTCAATGATTGGAACTGAGACATCAACGATTTCTTCGTCTATTGGTAGTGCTTCTACTTTGCCATCCAGAACTGAGTTTCACAAAGATGATTACACACATCCTTGTCATCCTCTTTATGTCCATCCTTCTGATATCTTAGGAGGTTCTTTAGTGTATGTCCCCTTCGATGGAACTTGTTATGCTAGTTGGAGACGCACTATCCTTGTCACCCTATCCGTCTGCAACAAACTCAAGTTTATCGATGGAACCTCCTTGCGCCCCTCCTCTGACTTACCATTAGCTAGGCAATAGCAGAGGTGCAATGATCTTGTCCTTTCATGGCTTCTTCATTCTTTATCTAAAGAGATTGGGCGTAGTGTTGAGTATTCTAAACTTGCTAGTGACGTCTGGAGTGAACTTGAGGAACGATATGGAAAAGCTGATGGTGCTAGAATTTTTGAGTTGAGAAAGGAACTAGCTCATATTTCT